>JADDOH010012648.1:0-34920 GCA_016648135.1 Agrypnia vestita
TGCAACGAATACTACCTTCATGAATACGAATATCAGGCCTACTATTCGGTGAATACGAATGCGAATATTTCCACCAAGGTGGGGGAGAACGCAAGCATACTTGTAATTGTATTGTTTATGTCTGCTTGTTATATCACTATACGGCGTAGATGAACTAGTTTGAAAGGGCTTATGTTCTGTATGTGCTCGGCGTAGAGGGAATAGTTTTCTTGTTTCTAGGATCTAATACAGGTTTACAGGTGCTGATATTGAAATATATATACAAGGAAAACACTATTTTGGGAACCATTAACTGGATGGAAGATATTGAAGCACACATACACACAAGGAAGACGTTATGTTAAATACATGACTGGAAAGTTGTTATTGGAATACACAGGCGCCACTAGAAGATATGGGCAGTTTGCAGAGAACTTCAACTTCTGTCAGTTAAGGACCTTTTACTATTACTATTCTTTCGCCTTTTGGCATAACCGTGGATGAACTAGATTGAAGGGGTTTATGTTCTGTATGTGCTCGGCGTAGAGGGAATAGTTTTCTTGTTTCTAGGATCTAATACAGTTTTACAGGCGCTGATATTAAAATATATATACAAGGGAAATGAAGGGCTACACAGGCGCTTGTAATTGCTCAATTTTGGAGAGTTATATTACTTCGGATCAGGATGCCATCTCAGAAGCAGACCAACTACAGAACTAAGATAAGAACCTTTGATATTATTTATTCCTGATGTTTTCTTATGTGTATCAAATGGAATGTTCGTGCTATATAATTTGTCATTGTCTCATGGTCACTATTCATTTCATTACGTGGGTTCAGAGTTCGACGGTAACGGACGCGGAAACAAATTAGTACTGATGTCGGGACGTAACGTCGGGATTATATCTTAATTATCTTTAGGATAGAAGCGAGGTCATTGTACGTGCATTCTGCATTTCAAACGTTTTACTAACATATATAAATACATATTATTGCGTTTTACAAATTGAATAGGTTCGCGGAAAATAGGCATTTCGCCCGGTTGTGCAATATTAACTTCCAACGTAGCATAATGAGATCTTATTACCGGCGCTAGACTCTTAAGGTTAGGCACGCGGGGATTATAAATGGGATAATGAACGAGAACCGAATGGGGAAGTTCGTCTCTTCATGGTTGGGAGGCGAGGAGTCGTACGTCTTTCACGCCCCGTGATCTTGGGAGGCTGAATTTCGATTGTGGAAAAAGATGAAGTTGGATCTACTCGCGTGGCAAGACAGGGTCGAATGTCGGAGCGCGCGTTCTCGGCTATGGAGTCTGATTAGATTGGAGAGACACCTTAGGTCAGGGACTAGGTAGGGCCATCTTAACTGTATCTACCCGGTTGTGACTGGGTTTTAAAGCCAAGAATTACAGGATGGTCTGAAGGTCTTGATGCGGTTACCCCTTTAACATCTAAGGGGAAGAACCTCTCACGTCTTTTCAGTCCCCTTGGTGCGACGAGCTCGGGCTCTGGTTATGAATGTATGTGAATGTAATAACTCCGTACTCAAGGACGAGATAGGACGTTCCTCATGAACGAGAAATTATAAGAGCAGGTAGCAGTTCGACGATCAACACTTATGCTCGGGACCGCTTTAATGAACGAGATCTGTTAGCAGTTTAACAATCAACTTTTATGATCGGGACCGCATTCAGGAGCGCGATGGCATTACTAACACCATCATTCTCATCATTCACCACCTTTTCTAACTTGCTGTATACAGAGACCTTCGGGGTTCTCCCTTCCCGGCCAGCGAGAAACATATCAGGAACTACACAATCAACTGTAATAATCATGCTGTTTTACCATCATTTAATATCTCTAGTCAATAAGACTACACCGTGGGATCAATCACATCAACTATATTTGGCGATGCTAACATGGCTCTGACTGACGCGCTCAAGGGAGAGTCTTTTCCAGTCACCCAGTTAGTTCATTCAGCCCTTTAATCAGCAGTAAACATCATAATAATCCGGCTCATGTAGCCGCAACGTGGGATCCTCATCATATACACCAGTCAATTTGACTGCCCCGCGGGACAATATACAAACCTTAATATCAGACGCGGGATTTCTTCCTGATATGTTTGTCGCCGGGAAGCGAGGACTTCGGGGGATTCCAGCAGGAGCAATAGAGTCTCGGCTTGATCTTGGTCTGCAGCTTAGTGTGGGAGGTTATGTCTAAACAGGAGTTAACCACCGGATGCGGCGATGCTCTGGGGCCGCATCCCCCTCCCCCCTACAGGGGGGGGGGGCATCTAAAATCCACGTTTGAACAGAAGTGGTTAGACACTTCTTAAATTTCACTTACAAATCTGTATCTTCCATTCCCTTAGAATCTCGGGCTGCGATAATGTCAGACAAAGCTTGCCCTGAGCCTCTGTTGCGCCTAGTTGTTGTGAATATATATATGTTTGTCTTCCCCTACTATGTACTATGAACAGATTGAGCAGATTGGACAACGTGAGACGCGCTATCGGTAGGTTTCTTACTTGTGTTTTGAATATAACGTATGCTATTATATCTTGTAAATCTGTCATAAATGGGTGCCGCATGTGGTTGTGCTGACACTGTTCTAAGCTGCTATTATGAGATGTTGATAATCAATGCGGGCGGAATCTTTGGCGTATGCCGTTAACTTGGCAACGATTGTATTGTTTTATATTACAGTATTTTAACCCCGATGGTATTATAGCTATGGCGGTTCAATGTGAGGGAGTTTTGATACTAGCGTTTATTCCTAGGCCACGCCGCATATAATTGGCTTTTAGGCCAACTCCGGACGTGGACGAAATCGGCTATCTCTCATATAGGCGAAACTGTAGAGTTCTAGAGCGGTTTCTAGAAGGACGAGTACGGATTAGTTACGTGCGTATGTTATTTCCATAGTTAGGTAAGAATTCGATCTATACTAGTCTAGTCGCGTTAATAAGAATACGAATCTCACCACATATCAAAAGAATTTTGGATAGCTACGGACACAACAGAGGGGGAATTTTCCTAGCCACTAGATAGATCACGACTGGCCAATTTTGAAAATATAAATTCTTAACAAAAAAAAATAATATTAGCTTTCATGTAAATATACTTCCGAAGTTCTAAGTTCGACTTAAGTTTTATCTAGTAGCTTAAAGCATAAAGTGTGTGCTTAAAAGTCACAAAAGTTGTAATAAAGCTCGATGCGGTAGCTTAAAGTCTCAAGCTTTGGGCTTTTCGTAAAACTTACATTATTAAACCTTATAGTTAGGTATTTAGCCTAGGTGTACAGGTGGATACGTTACAAATGGAAACGAACATTCACTTTACATGTTTAAAATTCGAGGTAATTTTATCGTGCTCCTTCAAGATGGGTCTAATAACAATATCATGTTAACATTCATACTTGACATTTATTTTTTATATTTTACTAACTAATTAACTTTTCAATTAGTAAAATATTTCTACATGTGTACAAAATATTTATCTACGAGAAGTTTGGTGGGCTCTGTAGACTTACGGAAAGATAACAATATTCCCTTATTACTTGTTTCACAAATTGGGGTTGCTATTTTTACTTGAGAACGGTAAGTATTTTCGTATTGTTTGGTAGGGTACGGAAATGCTTATCATGAAGACAAAATCTGAGGAATCTATTGTCCTATTGAGATCCTTATCAAAATAAACAAGGTTTTATATTTGTTTTCTTCAGGAGAGGTTAGAAGATTAAAAGTTAATTAAAGTAATTTGTGAGACCTTCGGTTAGCTCGTAGAAGTATGTAAGTAGTATTAAAATAACTAAAAAAATCTTTTATATTATCAACAGATTGTAAACGAAGCTGTAGGTGAAAGCGACTGGTCCTTTTTCCGGATCGCCTCAACATATAAGCTTATTATTATTATTATGTACTAGCTGTGCCCTCGTCGATTTAATTTGAGATTATAAGAGCATCAGTGAATAATCAAAAATACGATTGTAAAATCTAAGCTACTCGTCCAAACAATGTTGCGTAAAAGGCAACTTTTATCTACATAAAATTTCCCTAATGATAAATAAATTTATTTTGAAAATAATTGAACATTTACCTACTTAAATTACTCCCGATAGATTAAAATTAATTTTAAATATATATTTGGTCAAATTTTATTTATCATTACGAGCTCGCACACGAAAAAGGGCAGTCGAGTCTTCGCCAAAGGATCGGAACTTCCATTACGCGCCCGGAAATTCTTTGTTATTCTACTTGCACATGTTCACTTGCTCCCGGAGCTTCTCTCCGATGATAAATAAACATTTGCACAAAAACACAATACCGTTTCATTCCACATTGGACTCACAACACTTTCTTGAAAACCTGATAGATAGTTCTAGTGTAACATTGAAGTACAACATCAAAGGTATGAATGTAGTCGAAGCACACGTGGGGTGCCATGATAGAAGAGTGTGGCAATCTCTGCCTACTCCTGCGGAGAAACTGCGTGATGGTTAGTTTCTCTCATGTTTCTTACCTCACTGTTATTTATTTATTTCGTCATCCCACGGGAAAACATAAATGCTTGGTAAGAAAAGAATTTAAATTAAAAAACTAACCCATAAAAACCAAGTTTTTATTTTACTCCCTTTCTTTGTAAATTAAGTTTACCATCATGTAATTAAATAATTGATTGACTGAAAATTAAACATGTCTAGACAAATATCTATGTCAAAAATATCTCTTTATTATTTGATTTCTTCCCAAAAAACCGAAGTGTGCTGTCATCTGTGAACCAATTGTCATAAATTTCCGAAATTCGTAGTGAAGTACCTATTATACCAACGGAGTAATTCAAATTTTAAATATTCCGTGACGGTATCAGACCGCCGTTGGTAGTAATAAAACTTTTGTAATGATTCCCCAATTCGAAAAAACCATTAAAAATTATACTATATATTTTTTTTTAACGAAAATTTGATAGATCTTCTTGATTATCGCCACGAGTCTGCTTGCAAAGTTTCAGCTCGATTGTATCACGGGAAAAGGGTTAAAAATCGATCCAAAGTTTTTTCGTCAAAGAAACAAACAGACAGACGCCACGAGTTAATATAAAGGGAGTAAAAAATTAGGTATATGTCTCCCACAATTAAAAAGTAAACAGTGATAATTGATAATGCGTATAATGTATATAATGCACATGGTCAGGGAGGGTACCGAGTTTCCAGTATCTAAGATTCTCTTCGTTGTGCAGTCAGATGTATTGAACCAATTGCTTCAAATAAAAATAAATAACAATTGTATCAACGCGGTCCCAACAAACAAAGCAAAATAAATTGCGTTTAATCATGCTTGTCTGATAAATTATTTTAATCTCCTTTTGTTCAAGAATAACAACATTTGTCTTGCGAGTCCTCGCCCCAAACTACATCAGTCACTTCCAGATTAATGGTCAAGTGGTTCTTGACTAGCTTAGTTCTGACAGCTCAGAAACCTCCAGGAGATTGGTGGTGATTGGCAATCTCCTCCCTCTCCAAGACCTTTAGTCCTCGTGAACCAGCGAAGGGCAAAACCGTGCACACATTCACCAATTTGAAGGATTCAAAATGAACGCTTCAATTGTAGTAGGTAACCTTACTACGGGACGACGTATATCAATATGATAGGGTTAATACACAAATTGATGAAATATGACAAAGTTTCTAGAAATAATAACTGGTATTTAACAAAGACGTCTATATCTCAAGGCAGGGAGGGTGAGTGGCATGGTTCTAGCGGCCAAGGGTTTGTACGACCGATGCGGAGCAGCGCGGTCCTGCTTGTTAGTAGCAAAAATGTCAACCTAGAGACGATTGAGTAGGACCGATACGGGAGCTTTTGCTCCTAAAACGGCCTTGAGTAGGCGGTGGGTACCATTCACTGTAAAGTTTTTCAGGGCCGTAGTAATCAAAATTATGATGTAGTAATCAAAAAAGTAACCCGTAAAACAAAGTTTTTATTATACTCCCTTTCTTTGTAAAATATAATAACAATTAAAGACGAATTAAAACATATAACATAACACTAAACTTACAGTAATTTAATATTTCGACATTCGTAGTGAAGTACCTTTTATGAATACAGACGGAGTAATTCAAATTTAGAAAATATTCCCTGACGTTATCGGGCCGCCGTAATCAAACTTTTCTAATGATTCTAATTTGAAAAAACCAACAGAATTTCTAAAAATTTACGAGTCTACTTGCCAAGTTCGAACTCGATTGGATCACGGGAAAAGGGTTAAAAATTGATCCAAAGTTTTTTCACCCGGCAAGCCGGCAAGCAAGCAAGCAGACGCCACGAGTTAATAATAATAATAATAATAATTGGATAATTTGTATAGCGCCGTTTTCGCGAAATACTCACCTCAAGGGCGCTTTACATAGAGAAATTATTATCTTACAAGACAACTTACTGCTAGAAAAGAAAAAACTTATTTACTATTACTTATTCACTAGGTGGCATACAAGAAGTGGAATTAAAATTGAGTACTATAATAGTTTGTGAGTCCCTGAAAGAATTATGTGTTTTCGCGGAGTGCACAATATGAGTGGAAAACATTAGCTAGCGTTGTTGTGGTTAGATTTTATAGGTTTTTATAGGATTGTCTAAATAAATGCGTCTTAAGTTGTTTTTTGAACAGTGGTAAGCTGTCAGTTTGTCTCAGTTTGTTAGGTAGTTTGTTCCATAACTTTGGTCCAGCCACCGCGAAAGCACGATCACCGAAATTAGTTTTGTGGACGCGATTTACTTCAGCTAACCTATTTGTATTAGATGTTGATGCTGAGCGAAGTGTTAGTTGTCTATTATGTTGTCTATTATTTGCGGAGAATGGAATGCAGAAGTCGGTTATGTATTGAGGGGCCATGTTGTGAATAGCCTTAAATATTGTAAGGCAAAGCTTATATTTAATCCTCTCTGGACATCTAAGCCAGTGAAGGTTTTGAAGATGGTTTGAGATGTGCGCAAACTTTGAAACGCCGGTAATGAGTCTTG
The DNA here is from genome assembly GCA_016648135.1 of Agrypnia vestita. Lineage (NCBI taxonomy): Eukaryota > Metazoa > Arthropoda > Insecta > Trichoptera > Phryganeidae > Agrypnia > Agrypnia vestita. The sequence goes on from JADDOH010012648.1 coordinate 7,003, forward strand.
CGGCGGCATTAAATACAGATTGTAATTTGTTTATTTCCTGTTTCGGGAGATGAGCGTAGATACCATTACAGTAGTCTAAGCGAGAGATAACGTATGCATTTATTAGTGATTAAAAGAAAGGAAGTAAAAATGAAAGCCAACATCTATCAAATGAATAATATAAAGAAATAGAAGAAAATAAGAGAGTAACACGGAAGAATAGAGTGAAGATTGCGATAAGATTTGCCCTCAAATATTATGTGACCAAATCAAACTATAGTTGGGACTAAACAAACTGACGACTGAGATTGTAAAACCTTTTAAAGAGAAGTCCGGGGGAGCTCTCGCACGCACTTATGCACCTCACGGGGAGAACTTGTGATGGGTAGAATATTTTAATATTTCTTTTACAATTTCTTTTTTTACAAAATTTCCCTTTACGTTGCATATTACTGTGAAAATGGTAATTTTTACGACTTTCACAATAATACGTCTAACGATCATGTGTCCAACAAGTACCCACTATTCAGTTTCACGCACAACATAAAAATGTGAAAATACGAAGTAGTACGGTAAAAAAAATAAACAACAGAAATGGTCTTGAAAATATATTTATTTTGAAAAGTATTCTTAATCGAAACGCGTAAAAAATTACCAAAGAAATAAATAAATTAATCTTTAAAATTATTGGTGCTCTAATTCTTAAAAGCTAAAAATACACATAATTCCAATTACTATAATTTCGTTGTCTGTCTGTCCGTACGTCCGTCTATTTGTCTATCTGTCCCCGTAACTTAACTTCGTATAACGTCCGTGTATCTTCTTTACGGTATTTTTTTTACGTAATTTTTTTTTCCATTTTTTTAACGTAAAAATTTTTAGGTAGTTTTTTTTCATTTTTTCCTTTTCATTTTTCTCTATAGTATTTTTTTCTTTTCTTATTTACTTAGGAACCGACATGTAAAAGTACCGTTATTTTTGACGGGCTACAGCTAGTGTTAAAATATTTACGAACCGTAAGTACAGTATATTTATGCACAAATATATCATCGCCATTATCGCCATTATCATCATCAACATCTGTATCGCTGTCGTCATCCTGTGAATTTGTGATCAGTAGCGGTGTTTGATCTTGTAAAATGGCATCTTTTAGGTCGGCCTCTTACAGCTTTTTGCATGTTTTATGCACTTCACCTAATCTTCACGAGTACATACGCAGGTAGCAAATTGTCAACAGAGCATATACGTCTTTGTTTTTCCAGCCCCGGGAAAAGATCGGATGTCTAAACGACTCTCAAATCTCTTCCCGAATCCTGGCTGGAACCGCCGACAAATTGAAATAAAAACCACGACAATTTTCTACACCTTTACCGACAAATTGAATAGACTGATTCTTTTATCGTTCGAAATAAGGATTATTAAAACACGAAATGGAATTATTAATTGAGCAAGACCAAAGGGAAAATTCTTCAAAATGGCGAACAAAAGGAATAAATATTACAAACTGGCACGAAGCTACGTACTAATCGGATAGATTGTTTTAAAAATGCTTAAAATGCTGCCGCTATTCCGAAAATCTTCCTTTTTATACTATTTGGACATTTATTTTTTAAAACAAAATATAAAATTACAAATATCATGTGTGTTCCAAACTTTTCTTCATTAAATTTTTTTAATAATTAAAATATACATTGGTGAGTTCTTACTCACATAAAATAATTAAAAAAACACAATTTTATTCAATAAATAAACAAGTAGGTACATAATAAAGAAAGAGTTTCAATTTAGAAAACATTTTCATTATATAGGTACAGCGTTTGGCAAATTATTTGTAAAATATTGAAATTTTCAAATATGTTTTAATATACTTTGTAATACACACACAATATGAGTTATTAATTTACAACTATAGTTTCGAGAGGAGCAGTCCCTCTCATCATCAGGTATAGATAATAACTAACTTAAATACAAAATTTATCAATCAACTGCCAAATCTTTCAATGATATTGAAATTTTATAAATCCGCTTAAGAGTAAAATATTTTGGAGGAAACAACCGTTGTGCATCCCTAGTGACATTATGATTTATGATCGCAGTCTTCAGTCTGTTTGGGCCTGACTATAGGTACCTATAGCATTGCGAATAAAGCTGTCGTCCAGATGAAGCTCGAAGCCAAGCGGTTCACCCGGCAAAGCGCTCATCTGTCGCGGCTTTAGTTTGGCTGTGCGTTGACAGATGCCACCTTGTGTCCAGCTCGCCTAATATCTTACGACCGCCGCAATACAAGTGGTTTGGCGGTCTCCCGGGACAATATTTAAACCTAAAACCTCTGGATCACTTGGGGTATGTATACACACAGCAACCTTATATATGTAGTCTACCCTCTCACTTATTAAATTTATTTAGCCGAATAACTTTACGAAATACTAAATGAAATATGGTAAAAGATTCAAAGTACTTTTTCAAGTTTTATTGGTTATCGATATTCGAAATATTAAAGTTTTGACTCTCCGCGCTCATTGAACAAGCTGAAAAGAATTAAATTAGAATATTATTAAATTTTCGAGAACAAAACCGCTGAAAATGCCTCAAACAGAAGTTTTTAGAAATACGAAAAAAAGTTAAATAAACTAGTTTATAGTCCTATTTAATCATGTCTAACGTAATAAAATAAAACTACAAACAAATGTCTATGTCTTCAATAACAAAAAAATAACTTTGTAATAATATTATCATAATTAATAAAAAGAAAACACTTTGCTTAAAATCACAAACTATTGATTAATTTTTTTGGGGCCAATAGTCCCTTCGTCTGGACACAATGTTCACTCTTTAAATTAAAATTGGAATTATAAACATAAAAAATATAAGGAATTTGAATAACTTGTGAAAACGAATTTAATAGGTAACTAATTCAGAAATGATTTGGTTATTTATATATAATATTCAATTTTGTATTAACACATTTTCTTCTTATGTTATTTGTATGTAAAATTTGTGAAACCTTGTTAATACTGTCAAGGGATCGTGGCGGTGCGGTCAAATCATACATTTGAAATCAATGATGTTTTATTACTCAGCTGATATCACCCGACATCAATTTAATTGTAGCACTATTCTTTAATTCACGAATTTTCTCACTAGTCGTCACTAATCACCAGTCTACACTTTACACTTTTGAGCACTCGGTAGGTACTCTCTTAATTTATTGTCGCTGACTGCACTGAATCGACGTTAAAGTTTTTGTCTCTTCGGTGGTTTCGTTAAATAACTGATGACGGAGAATGTCATTTCGTGAAGTTTCTGCTTTATTTCCGTGTATTCAGACACTGCAAGCAATTTTTTTTATTTACTGTAAAATGTGCAGAGTGCTGTAAATTCCTACGCGCAATTCCTTCCGTTTCTACAATCTCGTGACAATGTCAAAATAATGGTTTGTTTCTAAAAGACGATTAAAAAATTCAGAATAGTTGTTGCATTTTACTTACTGATATATTTTGAATTTATAGTGGGAAATCAAGGTTCTGGAAAAAGAAAAACTTCGTGACTGAAAAATCTGACGATGGTTTGGAAAAACTTCAGCGGAGCTTGTCAGCTAAGTGACAGTCGACATCCGTTTAACGGATAACGTAAGAAATATAGTAGAAGTAAATGTACACCCGTTCAAGAAGACTATTTATTCTGGGTTATAAAAATTCGTTTTTAAACTCAGCTTAAGCAATGAAGCATATGTCCCGGTTAACTCATTAATCATTCTAGGCTGGGAAAGGGCAAGAGTCATAAAGCTTGGTGGTGTAGAAAAAGGTTGGAAATAAGGTCTTTCGCGTACATACAGTAATTCTTCCGAGTGTAGTTTTTTGGGATATTCTGCCATGTAGATATGACCTTTCTGGCGGACGTTTCGGATCGATGTTGAAGGAAATTAGTTCAAGGGAGTATATTTTGAAAATTAATCAAAATCAAATGTTTTCCTATCATATTATATTGATAGTTTTTTGTCAGATGTGTAGTGTATGTCGCGCGATGTATGTTTTGATTGAATTGGAAGCGAAATGAAATGAAGGTTGCTTGTTTGTGGGAAGATCAATGCCCATCTGTCTTAAGATGATCTGGCACATTCATGTATAGTCACTGAAGGTATGCTACGTGAATCAAATACAGTGTATATGTATGTGGCAAGCTAAGTCGGGAGGAGATACAAGAAGAAGTACATGTGTTTAATTTATTTTGTCGATTACTGAAGAAAAAGTTGTACAATATTGTAGGACGGAGTAAAATGAGAACGTTTAGATTACGGCGGTCGGCGAAAGAGTGTTCTTGGTACCGGCGTGTTGCCCCTTATTGGTGGTGGCTCGCCTCAAGCACGATTGGTCTATTGGCACGCTCGAGGGACTAGAGTCCGGGTAGGCCAATATCCTCCACCAGATTTTATTATTATTTTAAAGAGTAGTTAACGTAATTCTTGGCCTAAGCCTCCTGCACCAGAATATTCATTTAATTTGGTGCAAATTCGTGTATTTTATGGAACAGAGTAGTAGTTAGATCGTTAATTTTATGAGATAATTATTTTTTTTATTTATTCTTAAAGTAGGTAATACAATAATTTTTATATTTCCGTATCCACCCCACAAGATAAATTTATATTAAATTTTTAAACGAAAGTATCACATATTTTTTTTATTTTTTCTTAAAAGTCGTTATATTGTATTCATCCCTAACATCCCCCGGTAGTTTCATATATAATTTCATCCCACTATACATCATAGAAGTTTACGATCTTTTTTCTTTCTAGATAGTAATCTTATTTCTTCTTTCCTTCTTGCACAGTGATCATGTTCATGTTTGTTTTTTTTTATTTCATCTTTATATATATATATATACCAAGGGTGTATAATGAGAACAAGAAGCATGTCTTTATTTAAACGTATATTTGGAAAAATCGAAATTATATATTTATCGGGCAGATTATTATGAAATATAAAAATCTGAATAATGTGGTATTTATTGTGGTATGAATATTACGAGATGTTTCTCTTATTTCATTTTTTTTTTCAAAATACATGCTTAAGAAAAATCGTACTTCTTCTCACAGCACACTACCATGATTATCAGTGCAATAGTCGAACTTTCTGCATAATTTATACTGCACAATGATGTTTCAACTTGTAGATTCTCATCTTGGGTCATTTTTTGTGGAGAATCGCAGAAATTCAAAGCAACCCCTAAGGCGTAAACAACTCCATGGTTATAAAACTCATTTGAAATCTTCCTACCCTATTTTATAACAGCCTTATCCCAATTTGAAGGAGAAGACCGAACGTGAATTTGTAATTTTCGAAAATAATTCTGACTTATCCGTCGATTCCAAAGTTCCCTAGATCTTGTTCAACCGATAAAACTTTTTAAATGTTGTATTATCCCGGATTGTCGAAACCACACTTCTGAAGTTTGAGTTTTTATTTAGAACTCGGCGCTGCTGTACATTTTTTCGAAAGAAAACAAAATTCGTTAACCTCGGCGTACAAATTAAAACTTTAAACCCCCTTTTTAAGGGTCGCGTATTGGCTGGAGGATGCTGGTGGCAAAATATGTGGGTGTAACGGGATTTTCTCGCTGTTCTGTATATTTTCTATAAAATATTTAATAATATCTCAGGCATTGAAATATCACAAAATGTGTTACATAAAATTTGTATTCCGTGTATTTCTTACAACTTTGGTCGTCGTTGATATAAACTTGCCAGGATTCAACCAATTTTGTCGGGAAAATAGTTTTCTTCACGATTCGAATTGGGCGCCATTTTCGTTTTGTTGTATTTTCCCTGTTGGATTTTACAGATGTCATGTAAACACATTTCTATTGGTGGTCGTGAAATGTCACACGGGCAAACAATGATCCATTGTGTTTTGGAAAATATGGATATAATTGAAAAATTTTCGAAGAAAGTCATCTTTGGCTCTCAATGGACACCTGAATAGACAATGCGGTAAGATTCTGTCTGTACATTGCAATTATGCTGTATATACAGGGCGTCTATCGTATTTAGTAGCAAAAATGTCTTTTTTATTCAATTTTGAACAGAAAATATTCTTAACACGTTGGGTGAAATATCGACAAGTAAAGGTTATTTGGAAAACATTAATAACCTCGCAGGACTATATTTCTCCCTTGATTATGAGTCAAAAATGTTCAAGCAAACATTACCTAATATGACTAGTTGTGGAGATATGCGACATCAAAGTTTGCATTCACAGGGTCACTAGGTGAGGCCAGCCGCTCGCCTGGGATAAAACAAATATGCGCTCACAGTCCAGAAAACTCAGCTCAAGTTATAATGAGATATAATATATAATGAGATATAATATATAATGAGGTATAAGAAGCAAAAATATTTTGGTGCTATGTATGTGCATTCCACTTTTTAATTTCGGCTTCTCATTCTGTCGCTATTAATTGAATTTTTTTCAGTGTGATGAATTTTGAATTTTCTGCTACCATCCCGGATCGACATTATACCGACGTCTGTTCGTGCGTCTAATTTATTATCTACCCTTTTTCGTATCACGTTTAAAGTAAACATTGCCTCATTTTCCCATTTAGATTGCGCGGCGTGTTTTTCCATCTAATCAAAAATATTCAAATCAGGGGTCCGAATTCGCGGAATTGGAAACACAAAACCCGATTTGCAATATTTGACGCGGCACGCGACTCCCCGTGACGGCGCACAAAGGTTGGAAATTAGATTCTGTGCGCGCAAAATTAAAAAAACGAAAGTCGTAATAAAAATAAAATACATGCAGTGAAATAAACTTAGTTCCTTGGATAATAAAGGTCCACTAACAGTTAATTACTTAATTACCTAGCATAAACCCCTCGTATCTAGTCGAGCAGGTAGTGACATGTTGTTGCAAAAAAATAAAGTTGAGTTATTGTCAGTCGGATACGAGTGTTTGTACCAAAGTGGCGTGTTTATATTTTTGAATTTTCTTCTTCGAACTACGGAATCGTTAAACTTAGGTAACTTTTTTTTAATATAATCCACATTTTTATTCAATTAATATTCTACAAAGCCACGATTTGTTTTTAACAAAAATCGTTAATTTTTTCTGCATGCCTTAGACTGCCAAAACTGGGATTGACCTGTATTGATTCTAATTGTTGTAAACTATCGTTCGCAAATACCTTGGCTACAGATTTAAAATCAATCGGAGTGCACTTCGGTACGCCTGTATTCGGAATTTATTTATTTTTCAGCTCTCAGATTACCAAGGAAAAAACTATTTGGAGTATGGTTAAAGGTGCGAGACTTTCTAAAGGAAGTAAAAAAAGCTATTTTAAGGGCGATTAATACAACAAGGAATAATAAAAAAAACTTTGTTAAATTTTTGTGGACAAAAACGTCGAAAGTAGATCAATTGTGTACGTCATAAAGACAAGTTTAGAATTAAATATAAAGTGTGGTTAGGTGGTATAATCAAGTTTTCAATACTTCATTTATTTTATTTTTAATATCTTAAAATTGGTTTATTATTATTATTTAATGGGTACAGAATACAAATAAATACTAAAATAATTTCGCTCGCTCAGATTGTCTTTTCCAACCACTGTGCGGCTTCGGTAACTAACTCCATGACAGAACACAGAATAAAACATTGGTTTTGCTTGTCAACTCGCGTAACAATCTGAACTTTTCACGACACATCAGTCATCTGCTGCCACGTGAATTCTAGTCAACTGTCATTTAGACTAGATCTATTTGAGCAATATTTTTATATGAACGTATGTCATCAGTTGTGAAATCTATGTATAATTAGTTCCTGAGAAAATACTACAGATGTCTGTAGAAACTTTGCAAACTTCGCAGGCTCGTGGCGACGATAAAAATGATCTAACAAATTTTCATTAAATTTTGTTTTATAATTATAGTATAATTTTGGATTTTTCAAAATTTTAATGTTTTTTTCAAATTGGAATCAATACAAATGAGTAATAACCCCGACGCGTGCAGTAGGCATGAAACCTGATTCAATGAAAAAGGGAGCATAATAAAAACTTGGTTTTTATGAGTTAGTTTTTTTAAAAATGTTTTTATCTGCCCCAATTGTTTCAAATACTCGAGGTTATATTTCTGTTAATGATCAATGTGGATTTTTTTATCTCAATACTTTGAGCGTCATTAATATATAATGTTGTCTTTATTTTAGTTTTAAAGTATAACTTCTATCTCACGTACGTGAGTACACGCATGACTTTTTTTATGGTACTTCATGCCACATAACTAAAAAAATAGTACTAAAAGTCACTATCCGAACACTACATTTATTTTTACGATACACAATGTACAAAAGAATATTCGGGTTATATGTTAGATATCCTGATGTTTACTGTTAAGAAAACGGGACTGCAAAGTGTATTGGAGAATAAAACAACTTCTCAAATAAGCTTTGAAGATAATTCAGAACAGCGTATTTTGAAATGAGATATCTGTTTTTCGTATCAATCTATTACAAACGTGAAATTCGTAAAGATAATAAGTATCGAAATCGGAATATAACTTAATTTTTTCTTTCGAGTTTATGTACAGGGAAAAAAATAATGTATGTTCGTAACGTATTATGAGTGTAATTTGACATGTAATTTGACCAAATATTTTTATGAAAGAATCCCAGTATTCGAACCCAGAATCGTATACATTAGGGGAGGTAAATGTAAAAATTCGTGCATAACGGATGTATTTAAGACTTACTATTTCTGTATAAAATAATCAATCCTCAAATTGACAACCCCGATCTTCTCTCTAAAGTATGCCTTGTAATTGCATTGCCAACGCTTTCAAAAGGTATATTCTTTTACGACAATACGCGAACAAACTACCACATACACTCATAACTGCCTAGACTACACAGACTAGGGAATGAGCACAGTGAGTTTGTAGACGTTTTCCATGACAGCTTGACTACTTCAAAAATAATCATGCAGGCGATTCTGAGATAATGACAGTTTTTTTATTTAAATCTGCTAATATTTTCTCTTTTATTCATAAAAATAAAATAAATATTTGTTGACTTTTAATTTTTTACATCATAAATATAGTATTTTATTCAATAAATTTCCGTGTATTTTTTAATTTTTTTTTTAAAATAAGTTTTTTTTACAATGTAGAGCCATTTACTTATGATGGATTTTTCTCTTCTACATGAGTGACATAAAGTTGTGTGTAGGAGAGGAGTATCATTACATTTTACATTTACAGAGAATTATATGACAAAATGTACATATTCATCATTATATACAAATAATAATAATTTTCTCTCTATTTGTCTGTCCATAACTTCCTATTATATCGGTAACTTCTTTTATAAAAACTTTTAAAATTTAAATAAATTAATACTTATTTTTTAGAAACCAATATGTAAAAGAATTTCAGCTAGTTTTTTATAAAAATAATATTTTTTTATAATCCTCTGATTTATTTTAAACTTCACGCATTCGTGGTAGCTTGGGTGTCACGGACATAAACCTAAGCTGAGAGAACGACAGCCGAGATGGTATGGACATATAAAACGAAGACCACCAGACCACACGGTGAAGCGGGCAGTGTCTAAGGAGCTTCCTCGACAGTCATCTAGAGGAACACGAAAGAACTCCTGGATGACTCAATGCTCCAAAATCCTACAGAGAAACAGACTGGATGACAGCGACACCCAGAAAAAAAGAAGATAGAAGAAGAAGACAGTCTGAGAAATAGAAGAGCCAACTCCAACAGCCTACCTAGGCAATAAGCTGGGACAATGCCAGAAAAAAGTATCTGAGCTATATTAAATAGTGTTTATTATAATTTTTGATTGTTATATTGATTTCTTTCTTATACACTTTTTCTGTTTAAACTGTAAGATGTCTATTTGTTTTCTAGTATTTTTTTCAATAATGCTATGTACCTTATGCACACCCAAATATAACAAATATCTATAATTTCTGGCATAAATTCTAAATTTAGTGTTCATTTTCTATTTTTATTTTATTTTATTTACTCTTCAACAGACCAATAGGCCTAATCAATACCATGTTAATGTGTTAACTAGAAGAATCTAAGAAAAAAATGATTAAATGACAAATAAATCAAGACGTAAGCATATTTTTCTTAAAATCTGCCCTCATTGTTCAAACCTAAGTAAATCTAATACTAATGTCTATCGCATGTGTAATGTTCTAAACACACGTCTTTGTTGGAACACATGTGTTACGAATTGTATAAATAATTGAAGCCGCCTTGAATGTTCGTGTTTTACACATTATTTTAATATTTAACGCTAATTGAAAGATATTATTATACAATTAAATATTTTTATCCCTTCAAATATCTTATAGGAATATAGAATGTACCAATATAAAGAATATCCAGTGACCTGATATAGTCCTAGATGCTAGCATAAATAATTTCATCGACAAAACACCCCCTACATGTCATTTTACCCCAGCTATAATGAAATAGCAGCCATTTTATCAGTATTTTTTATTTATTTTATTTCTTAATACCATATAGTTTACGATTTGGGTTGAATCTTACCTGTCTCACTAGAAGAATCTATGTTGAGTCAGGCATAGTATACAAAATAGTTATACAAATAGATATTAATTCATGTGTCTAGTAAGTAACACGTTATTTATACTTAATGTTGTTAGTTGTATACCCATACAAAATAAAAATATATAAAAACGTTTTTTTTAATATTAGGTCCTTACATATGAAATTGGTGTTTTGCCGTACAGGCAAATTTGATCTCAAATATCTACTCTTTGGTTAGGAATTCCAAATCCAAATTTATACAGCTATTTACTCATGTTTTTGTGTTCTGAAAATTATAATTCATTTGTTTTTTCCTCAATTGTTTTTTTCTTTGCGTCACTCAGTTTACAAAATGAAAAACTTGAAATATCAAGTTATTTACGAGTACGAGTTCCACCGTGGCACCAGTGCTGCAGAAACGGTTCGAAGGATTAATGATGTGTATGGCGACGGTGCCGCAAAAGAAAACACAGTGCGTTTTTGGTTCCAACGTTTTCGTTCTGGAAATTTCGACCTGCAGAACAAGCCCCGTGGACGGCCGGAGACCAAAGTTGATAATGAAGAATTGAAGGCTATTGTGGAAGCGGATCCATCGCAAACCACATCCGAGTTAGCTGCAGGCTGCGGTGTTAGTGATAAAACTGTTTTAATCCACTTGAAGCAAATTGGTAAGGTGAAAAAGCTTGAAAGGTGGGTACCTCACGAATTGAGTGAAGCAAATCAACAAACGCGCGTTGACTGCTGCGTTGCATTACTCAACCGGCACAATAATGAAGGGATTTTAAATCGAATCATTACCTGATGAAAAGTGGATCCTGTACGATAATCGGAAGTGCTCATCGCAATGGCTGAACCCTGCCGAACCAGCCAAACCATGCCCCAAGCGAAAATTGACTCCAAAAACGTTACTTGTGAGCGTTTGGTGGACTAGTGCTGGTGTCGTTCACTACGGCTTTCTTAAATCTGACCAGACGATTACGGCAGATGTCTATTGTCAGCAACTGTAAACCATGATGGAAAAGCTAGCTGCTAAACAACCGAGGCTGGTTAATCGCTCTAGGCCACTGCTGCTTCATGATAACGCTAGACCACACACTGCACAACAGACGGCTACCAAATTAGAGGAGCTTCAATTGGAATGTCTAAGACATCCACCGTACTCTCCGGACCTTGCCCCAACAGATTACCATTTTTTTCGAAATTTGGATAACTTCTTGCAAAGGAAAAAATTCAACTCCGATGGGGCAGTCCAAACCGCCTTCAAAGATTTTATTGATTCCCGTCCGAATGGTTTTTTTAGTAAAGGGATCGATGAACTACCTATGAGATGGCAAAAGTGCATAGATAGCAATGGTACATACTTTGATTAAATAAATATATTATAATTAAAAAAAACGGCTTTATGTTCCTCCCATACTAAACGCCAATTTCATATGTAAGGACCTAATATATATTGAGAAAAAACACAGTAATTACATTAGTAAATTAAAATCGTTTATGTATTTTGACCAAAAAAAGAAAAAAGAACATATAAGAAGAGGTAGTAGATAAATCAGTAATTATTAGTCATTAATTTGTTTGATTGAGATTACCTATTTTGAGTCTTCCCATATTATGTTACCCAAGAATGGACGTGAGTGTCATTTTACTAATATCTATCAATGTAGAGGTCCTATAAATATTAAAGAGGTTTCATTTGAAAGATAAAACAATAAGTATCAACATTATTTTAAGTATTTTACCAAAATTTAAAAAAAGACCAAAAATTATTGTTAAAAAAAAATTACAAAAAAAGATTTTCTAGTTTATAAGCTATAGAAAGTAAATGTCGTTGAATTATTTTTTTTTCTTATAGATAATATAAAATATTTTCTTAAAGAAAACAAAAAAAAACATTTTTTTTTAAAAAGTGCCAGGTACTGTTATGTCGATGAAATTCACACTCATTCACATTCACACTCTATAATTCAAACATAAGTAATGCTAATTAGATGTCTGGTTCAATAAAAAAAATTGTGTAAAATTCTTCGCATTAAACGAGACTAAATAAACGAATATTTCCTCGCTTAAAACAATCAAAATGATTTATTACTGAAGTCTTCAGAGCAGAAAATACTAAAGAGCATACTTTACATCTACGAAATGTTACATCTACGAAATTAAATGTTACATCTGCGAAATTGATACACGCATGATTAATAAAATAATAATGAAATCCCTTTGAAAGATTAATAATTGTCAAGCCGAAGAAAGCTTATACATTTCTTTTTATGTCGTCATTTGTCAATCTTTTATTTGTCGCTACGGGCATTCTCATAAATTTATCCTAACGTAATATTATATTATACATACAGGCTGTTTCAATAAGAGCGCCGTACCATTTTTTCTTTCGTTTACATATATATATTACGCGAATGAATTTTTCCTCTTCTTCTACTGCTTGTCCAGTTATCGAACATAAGTGATCATGTTGCATCTCGCTTGCAACACCTCGAATTGTCGCAGTAAGATTTTTCAGCCAGGATGTCCTCCGTCTTCCAGAACCCGTTCTTCTATCAGTCTTGTCTTGAATGGCGCAAGATTTTATTTTTCTGAATGTCTATAGCTAATAAAGAAAAAAATGCGAACACATCAATATTCATCCCACTGTATCTAGATAATTACACACTGTCAAAGCCTATCGAGGACAACAACACGATCGAACATTCCATAACATTCTAGGACACCCTACGACACTATACGACGTCCGGAAGCGACGGGAAAATTGTCGCAAATACTATAAATATAAAGAATAATCCCGGAGGTTCGAAAAAAACAATATGTTTCGTGTAAAAGGGCGGAGCCATTGCCGCAACGCTTCATGTTTATTTTGACGTTTACCTGCGTGACATTAACCAGCGATAATCCCGTTAGTGTTTAAATTAAATTCGTATCCAGTGACTTTGTGAATTGTTTAAAATAATTAATAAATCAATATACCAGGCTATTGTTAGATACGCGATAATGTATGGCTCTGAATGCTGGACTATGTAATACTTCTACTCTAGGCAACTTGAAACAGCAGACATGCGAATGCTTAGATGGTCGGTAGGAGTGATAATAAATGTTCACGCATTCGTGGTAGCCTGAGTGTCACGGACATAAACAGTAAGCTGGAGGAACGACACCTGAGATGGTATGGGTACATAAGACGAAGACCACACGGTGAAGCAGGTAATGTCTATGAAGCTTCATCGACAGTCATCTAAAGGAAGACCAAAACACTTTTGGATGGCTCAATGCTCAAAAATCCTACAGAAAAACGGCCTGGATGGAAGCGATACCCAGAACCAAAGAAGATATAACCTGAGAACGAGAATAGCCGACCCCAACAGCCTATCTAGGCAGTGAGATGGAACAGTGTAAGGAAGATGAAGAGAATAATTAATAAGTCCAGAGACAATATTTAAATTACAATCTAGCATCTGAAATAATATGAAATAATAATGAATAAACCAATCGTCAGTACCTATTCCTGCGAACCTTTTGTCTTTTTTACCTTCTTGCCACACGCTACACTATACCCCTACAAGCCCTACATCGTCGACGCATATTAAACGATCATATGTACAAAGTTTTCATTGTGGAAAATAATCGAATATTTAAGACACTCTGTATTTCGGCATTAATATTCATATTTATGTCAAAAGAAAGACATAATTTTAGGTTCTCCAGACCCACATCCTGCCTCTCACTCCGCCCCCTGCTATTATAAATCTACTCTCTCATGTCTTGGAAGAAAAATATTGTCAGTTCAGATTATCTTGAACAAGTTTTGTATCTACATCAAATGTTAAGTCAAATGCCTAGAAACGCCTCAAGAAAAATGTTAATTCTATATCACGACATGCAATTATAATAATAAACAAGATGTCACAATTTTTCCGAAAATTAATTATTTTCTTACAACAAAGTATATATTTTTAGGTAAGAGTAGGTACATTAAAAAACCGGGCAAGTAATAAAATGGTAAACCTAATGAATGCTGATAACAATGTGTCAATAAATTAATAATAATTAATAATTAATTAACGACCGATTTGATAATATAGTGTTGTGATAAAGTGCCTACCTACCAATGTGTAAGAAGTGTTCACAAACCAGTGATTTAGAATTTCTAGATACATGTAGAAAATTTTCAAGTTAATATTGCGTAATTTAGTGTGAATAAAAGAACTAACTGTGTTTCGAATAAATTCATGTCAAATGATTTAAATAAAATAATAAATCAGTAATTAATTAACAGTGTTTTTTCTGCCTCCCACAACCACGTTCTCGAGTAAATATTATATGATAATCTGGAAAAGACTGTAAATTTCACAATTGACTGATTCAGACAGCATATTTTTTCAATTGGTTGAGCAACTTTGTAGATTGACATTAAAAAAAAAAAAATTATTCCTTTGTATCTACTTATATTTATTAATTACACCTACATGTCAGCTGTGAGTCGAAACTAGTCGGTTAAAACTCAATAAAGTGGTGTTAAACAAATAATTATTTTATTTAATTATAAAAATGTTTCACCTCAATGTGTTTGCTTCGTGTGAAAATATAAATAAAGTTAGTTAGTTATAAACAAAATAAACGTATACAGTATATAGCATGTTCGTGCTTATTAAACGCTTATGCGAATTTAGCTTTCAATAATCTTTTTCTTGCGGTGTCATCTCCTAAACAACGAAATAAAAAAAGGTGTGAATTATATTTTTTAGATCTCTCTTTTTGTTCATGGCGACCTTATCATGGCGATCATTTTCTCACCCGCTGTCAACACCACCGCCAGCTTGTACATCAGGGAGGCTGTGTGTACCCTGTCATCCCCCATTTGACCTGAAGCCTTTTATCCCTTCACAGGGTAATCCTTTTAATAAAAAATATAAATATACGCTATAAGCGAGAAAAACATTTCTTCATGGGTTAGATTTCGGGATATATACATCAATACATAAAAAGTTTGTAAGTGGATGTATGAGATAATCTCCAAAACTACTCATCCGATTTCAAAAATTCTTTCACAAATATTTAGAATAGACTTTCAGAGTAGACATAGGTTATAAATTATTCCGTTAAAAACACAAATAAGTCGATGAAGAAATGATCGAGCGATGCGTCTTTTGCGAACGCTTCCTAAACGGTAAAAGATATTTAAATACTTTCTATAGAGAAGTTGTAGAACTCAAAAAGTCCACAACGATAGATATCTATACCTATGTTAAGGTTGACATGCAAATTGATAAAAAAAGACTAAACGTTACTAAAAATCAACGCGTGCGAAGCCGCGCCGGCACAGCCAGTAAATTGTTATAAAGATAAAATTTGCAATTTTATCTTTATAACGTACTAGCTGATTTGATTTTACCCTACAAAATTATTAACTCGCATTTTGACACCCCTGATATTTTGTGTTTGTTTACGTTTCATGCGCCTGAAAGAGCTACACGAATACCTACATTATTTTATTGTAACAACATTAGAACCAACTCACATTTTAACTCTCTTGTACCCAGACAGCATAAGCTAGGTAACACCTATGCGCATATCTCTGATATTTTTATTTCCAGTTTAGCACAATATAAAGATTCGCTAATAAAAGCTCTATATCCTGCTGTCCTGAATTCATAATGCAATCACAAACAAATCATTATACCTATTTGTTTAACCTTTTATATATTTCACATCTCCTTTTTCTAAATTACTGTTATAACTATTTATACTATATCAATTCTGTAATTTTTTTCTGTTCTACTCTTTGGATTTTTTGTATTTATTACTATGTAAAAGGTACTTCTGTGCCATATATTGAAATAAATAAATAAAATGATGAAATAATAAAATTCACAAAGATAAGAATAATCAAAAAGATAAATAAATACCCTTAAATTAAAAAGATGTCAAAAGATTAAATTGGCTTAAAGCTAAACGCAATGCTTTTCATTTACAAAATTTTAAATGATAGAATTCCAAAATTCTTTGAAAATAAGTTTGCATACTCCTTACACATTCGTGGGCATAATACAAGAAGTGCAAACGAAATAAGAATACCGAATATTCAAACTGTTTATATAATAAAGGACTATAGGGATACAATAATCTATCAGAGAATGTGGAAAGGGACAAGTCAACGTTCAAGAAGAAAGCAAAGCATAGCAGAAGAAAAATATAATTATTATTATATGTTAAATGAATAAATATATATATTAAAAAAAATATAAATGCCAACACAGAATACGTGTGGCATCAATATTCTTACTATTTTCTAAACAATCGAAACGCTTGTGCTATGAAAATAAACGTAAACTTCTGGTGTCCTGGAATAGAAATATAGCTATTCACAGCCATATAGCCATATAGCCATATAGCTATATATAGCCATATAGCTATATATAGCCATATAGCTATATATGGCCATATAGCCATATAGCCATATAGCCATATAGCCATATATATTCTTGTAGTCGGTGGCTATATTTCTATTCCTGGAATAGAAATATAGCCACCGACCACAAGATTACTTGGCGAGAGTCGAAATCACCACATTAACGAGTTATGCAAAAGTAATAATAATAACATTCTGTTTTAATATCTGAATAAGGACATAAAAATAATTAATTATAGAAAACAGAGATAAATATGTCATTTTATTTATGTGTAGATATTAATTACTAGGCAAATTCGAAAGCTAAATCAATTTTAGTGAAATTAAAATTTCCTTAAAAAATTTACGTGAATTTGCGAGCGTTTTATTATTCTAGAACAATTTAAGCAATATTTTTTATATGAAAATATGTTTTGAGAAGACAGTTACTGGATTTTGTCCCCAAAGGGATGATTAATTAATTGAGGATAAATTAACGTAGGGGCCATGGGCTCTGAAACATGTTGATATTTTTCAACACAAAAGTGGTGAAAACAAAGTTAATTTTTATTAATCATAGAAGTTTCACAGAGACGAAGCTAACTTATGTATGAGAAAAGTGGATGGAAGTCTCCTATACGACGGCTTAGGGCTTACAACCTGTAATATATGAAAGGTTCTTGATTGTGTGGTGTGGTGTGGTGATAATGTGTGGATGTTTTTGCTATGGAATTGGTGAACGTTTCATTGTGTAGAGTGATTACTTAAGCCACCTCATACAGGTTGTAAGCCCTGAGCTATCGTTTAGGAGACTTCCATCCAATTTTCTCATATGTAAATTATATTCGTATCTGCGAGACTTCTACAAATTATCCTCAATTAAGAATTTAAGTTTTATTTATACAAGACATTTAAGAATAAATTAAATACTATGTTTTAAACCACTTTATCGCTACATATTTGTCAACTAGTTTCGGTTGGACTCAGCCTTCTTCAGGACAATTATAATATAGACAAGAAAGAAGTCTATATTATAATTGTCCTGAAAAAGGTTGAGTCCAACCGAAACTAGTTGACAAATATATAGCGATAAAGTGGTTTAAAACATAGTATTTAATTTATTCTTAAATGTCTTATAATGTCAAGCCACAAAGTGTTTTCTTGCTTTGAAAAATTTATTTATACAGTTGTGAAGGTAATGTCCGCATTGCTTCAACAGCGCAATGTCTAATTGTTTCCATTGTCTGGATTTGCTGACTTTTGTAAGTACATCCAGTCGAGAGCATTGATCGGAGTGTATAGCACTACCCCAATTGCCAATGTCTAATTGTTAGTGCGGGTGTAATATCGGCATAGCGTCAGCTGTTAATTGTCCAATGGTTTTCTTCTTAGAAAACAAAAAGAAGATACAGATTTTAAACGAAATATAGATTTATTCTAAGCTTTGTAAATCACCACAAAAACGATTTTAACACCAGAACCAAAAAAGCGGCCATGATACATTCATATTTCTACTAAAACAGTATTACCAACATTGATATTTAGGTAAATCATATGTTATTACATTGCCATATTTGCTTGTTGTGTAGTGGTCATGACGCTCGCCTAGTGATCTGGTGGTCGGCAGTTCGAGCCCCATTCCAGGACACCAGCAAGTTAGTCCTATTTTCATAGCACAGGCTTTTGGCTTAGTTTGAGAATACTAAGAATATTGATGTGATACGTATTCCGTGTTCACATTTCTATTTATTAAAATGTATTCAATATTTTCACTGTCCGGATTTGCTGACCTAAGTACCTACGTCCAATCGTAGGTACTTAGGTCAGCAACACGGTATTGGAAGCCAATACTTAGCCACAATTTACAACAATACATCAGCCGCGATGACGGTACCTACAGCGGAATCCGAAACGTCGTAAGTACATGGAATATTACTCAAAAAACACAAACAAAATTTTCTGAATAGCAGTAAGAACATCCATAAGGCTCGTGCAAAATATCCGTTATTTCAAAACTTGAATTTGACCTCCGATATCTGATTGATGTTATGCGAAAGTCAGATGGCATCTTCTCTATTCTCCGTACATACATTTATCATACTAGCCACTACGCATTGCCACAGTATACCCAGAACAATAGTTTATCTCCGGCCTGTCGGCGAGTTATTAGCCTACTCTTGCATTGACGCTAGGGTTGTCACTTTATTTTTACTCCCTTTCTTTCAACTCGTAGCGTCTGAGATTCCTACGCATAAGGTAGACACGAAACCCAAAAATTTCTGTAATTAGTATACTTAGTTTCTGTACTTAATAATAATAATAATAATAATAATTGGATAATTTGTATAGCGCCGTTTTCGCGAAATACTCACCTCAAGGGCGCTTTACACAGAGAAATTATTATCTTACAAGACAACTTACTGCTAGAAAAGAAAAAACTTATTTACTATTACTTATTCACTAGGTGGCATACAAGAAGTGGAATTAAAATTGAGTACTATAATAGTTTGTGAGTCCCTGAAAGAATTATGTGTTTTCGCGGAGTGCACAATATGAGTGGAAAACATTAGCTAGCGTTGTTGTGGTCAGATTCTATAGGTTTTTATAGGATTGTCTAAATAAATGCGTCTTAAGTTGTTTTTTGAACAGTGGTAAGCTGTCTGTTTGTCTCAGTTTATTAGGTAGTTTGTTCCATAACTTTGGTCCAGCCACCGCGAAAGCACGATCACCGAAATTAGTTTTGTGGACGCGATTTACTTCAGCTAACCTATTTGTATTAGATGTTGATGCTGAGCGAAGTGTTAGTTGTCTATTATTTGCGGAGAATGGAAACGCTGATTAACATCAACGTAGACTTTTAAAAACTCGCAGTCTTTGTGATAATCAACACACCTTTTTTAGTAAAGCACCACAAACATAAAAAAGGCATTTATTTAAGAAGCGCATTTTTTTTCTAAAGCGGCGGCTGCGAGCGCGAATGGCACCGAAGGCACGGCCCTTAGTGCCACCGCCTTGTGCCCCCATATTCTATGTCAATGTGTGCGTCACAGTGCGTGCGTATACGGCGCTGAGCATGCACGCACACATTCTAATGGGTAGCGGCTAGTTTGTATGAAAACGTATTACTGTTCTTAGTATTCTGTGATATTACTCAAAAAACATAAATAAAATTTTCTGAATGGCCGTAAGAACATCCATAAAATTCGTGTAAAATATCCGTTATTTCTTGAATTTGACCTACAATATCTGATTGATGTTATGCGAATATCAGATGGCATCTTCTCTGTTTTCCATACATATATTTATCATACTAGCCACTATGCATTGCCACAGTATACCCAGAACAGTAGTTTATTAGCCTACTCTTGCATTGACGCTAGGGTTGTCACTTTATTTTTACTCCCTTTCTTTTAACTCGTTGCGTCTGAGATTCCGACGCATAAGGTTGACACGAAACCCGAAAATTTCTGTAATTAGTATACCTAGTTTCTGCACTTAAGTTGCAATAACGCTGATTAACATCAACGTGGACTTTTAAAAACTCACAGTCTTTGTGATAATCAACACATCTTTTTTGTAAAGCACCACAAACATGAAAAAGGCATTTTTTTCAGGAAGCGCATTTTTTTTCTAAAGCGGCGGCTGCGAGCGCGAATGGCACCGAAGGCACGGCCCTTACTGCCGCCGCCTTGTGCTCCCATATTCTATGTCAATGTGTGTGCGTCACAGTGCGTGCGTACACGGCGCCGAGCACGCACGCACACATTCTAATGGGTAGCGGCCAGTTTGTATGAAGACGTATTACTGTTCTTAGTACACTGTGGCATTGCGGACCAGCTTTCCTTTTAGCTGCTAACACATCATCTGCACGTAATAGGGGTCTTTAAAGCTATCCACACAACACTGTTCCTAACCTAACCCGTATTCCCGGATCGCGTCTGCATACGGGACATTACAAACTAATAAAATTGAATAACTCGCATAAACCAGAGCATTATAACGAACAAATGCATATCGAAATTCCACGCGGCCGTATTTCGACGCCATGTTTGCGCGCCAAAATATCGGACGCCGTTTGATTTCCCGCCTAAATACACACGGAAGGGAAAACAAAAGAACGGGGCGATACATCATGTGTGCTTAGCTAAAATATATGAGGTCATATGGGGAGCGTCATATTCGACGCAAGGAAAATGAGCCGAACCGATCATTGTCCCATTTAACACTGTTTATCGAGTCCAATTGGGAATTCTCCACTATTTTCTTAATGCTGACACTTGCGTACACCAGGGAAAAGAAAAGGTCGCCATGTAATAATGAAGATTAATTATTCAACATTGGCATATTAAATACTTCATGTTGAGGTGCCACAAGACAGTTAAAGCACTTTTTGTAGGAGAAAGGTTAATCCATATTCTACGATATTTTTTCATTGGGATGTAACAATATAAAAAAAACATGCATAATGCTTTTCTTATATACTAAGAGCCAGCGACCGCCAGATTTACGCAAAAACATCAAACTTGAAATATTTTCTGTAGATGTACACTATGTATATAAGAAGGTTTGAATATTATGACATTTCCAGTACATTTCATTATGCACTAAAACATTACTTTGGAATCATCCAGAGCAAATCTCTCGAAGGAATTTATCCATAAAAGGCGTCATGCAATATACGTAGCAGTAACAAGTGCGACATATCAGCATATAACCAGCGTGATCAGTGAATTGTAACGGTGATTTTACAACACGCGACATCAGAAGCAAGCGATCACAGTGTGACCAGAGCAGTGAATAAATAAATAAATATCGGGGCGAGAAGTTTCCACGTGCGAATATTGGACGATGATAAAAAAAAATACAAGGAACAGCGTTATTAAGTATCAATTATAGAACAGTACAATGTGTGACATATTCTGGAGACATTAAGTGACTGTAAAGTTAAAAACTGTATCCTTTTTTCAAAGATTAATTTATCAACATAATCCATTCTCCAGATTGCTTTAGATAGCAAGAAGTGAAGATAATATTGACATACCGAAAACAGCAATGGCCCAGCTGCTGGAAAACATTGATAACCTCACTTGTATTCCTGTATTTACTACTGGACTATATTCCTGCTTTGATTATGAGTAGAAAATGTTCAAGGAGCCATGACCTTCAATTCAATGGAGTTATGCAATATCAAAGTTTGCATTTTTTTCAATATTTCTGACTTATTTTTTGTAAAAAGTTGGACTAACATTACAATAAGTTATATCAAATATCAAAAATTCATTCCCTTTAATACAAGTCGAATAAAATAATAAAAAATTTGGAAATCATTCTAATGGAATTTCTGTAGGGTCATCTTATCATTCTCATCATTTTATTTATTCTGTATTGAAACTAATGAATTTTTCGAAATCGAATTAAGTTAATGTAATGATAATTCAACATCTTGTAAAAAATAAGTTAGAAATATTGAAAAAAAATGCAAACTTTGATATTGCATAACCTCATAACTATTGATATTAGGCAATGGTTGCTTTAACATTTTCAAAATCAAGGCAGGAATATAGTCCTGCGAGGTTATCAATGTTTTCCAAATAACCCTGAATGTATAGTAATGAAATGAAAAGCAGAAGGAATTGAAGACCAACAATATGTATTACTCCTAATTTCACCACAAAAATATTTTTATTTTATCTTTACAAAATTTATTCGATAGCCATGAGGATTAATCACATTATTTAGAAGGCGCTTTTAAGTTTTTTAGTTACTCCTTTTTTAAAGCAATTCTTATATTTTACTAGCTGTTGGTACCCGGCGTTGCACGGGTTAAGGGTTATGTTTAGAATAAATTTGTGGGGAAAAACAAATATTCCATTGTATTGCAAAGCCTCTAATTAAAACAATGTTTCCATTAAATCAAAGCTGGAATGGATAGGATGTCTATTGAAGAAATATGTCATATTTTTTCCGTCGAGAATAAGAGATGGGTTTGAGGGGGAAGGAGAAATTTCGCCTTTATTATTTACCCAACTGGACTTTTGAGTTCAAATTGGCAAATTTTGAGTCCGATCGGTCAAACGGTACAGATTTATCTATATCAGAGGGAGGGAAAGGTGTAGAAGAATAGGGGGGAAATGTCGCCTATGTTACCCGGCGAGTCGTATAGAATACGTTTCCAAATTTTGAGTCCGATCGGTCAAACGGTATAGATTTGCATCGAAAATATATCAGGGAGAGGGTAAGGGGTAAAATAATAGGGGAAAAATGTCACCTATGATACCCGCCGGGTCCTAAAGCATAAGCATGCAAAATTTGAATCGAATCGGACAAACGGTGTATATTTGTATAGATAACAGACAGACAGACGTTGAGTTTTATAGGTGTAGATATTTGAAATAAAAACAAATATGTGACGAATAAACGGAGACTACGTGCCTTGCTTCGAAGTTTAGCAGCCGTATAACTTGATAATGGTAGCTCGCACGTGAAAAATGTTTCTAATCTTTTTTGTAGAAAATTTTTCATTGTACAATATTTATTCGAGACATTTTATTGCGCGTCCAATAGAAAGCGGGATATCCGTAAAAATAACATTTCGTGATCGTTCATATTGCGGTCGTTCGACATATTTATATATTGAAATAAAACGCATATTAATTAAGATAAATTATAGAGGTTGAAACTATGAATATGAGAAACGTGTGTGAAAGTCTTAAGACAACTGGACTTGTTTTACTTTTTAGTTTGTATTTAATGTTCCCTTTTTACGGATTCGGTTTTTTGATTATTTAAATGTACTTTTATTATTTTACATTTTTTAGTTTAGATGAAAAGTCTACTCTGTAATGACGACTTAAACATGAAGCTCAGACAGAGGTTGATGAAATGCTATGTATGGTCAGTTTTACTTTACGGTGTTGAAGCATGGACGCTGAAGGTGAATACTCTAAAGCTGGAGGCGTTCGAAATGTGGATACATCGGAAAATGTTAAAGATATCCTGGACCGACATGACTAGGAATATTAAAGTTTTACGTAAGCAAACACAGACAGTTACTCAACACAGTAAAGTTCCGTAAAATTTCATACTTTGACCATATAATGAGAGGCGAAAAGTATTCCATTCTTCAGCTCATCACGAAGGGGAAGATTGAGGGTCGCAGAGGGGTTGGAAGGAGGCGGCTGACTTGATTCCTGACTTCGAAATATCCTGTAGTGGAGCGGGATAAAAAGTGCGAAAGAACTGTTCCGCACTGCCCTGGACAGGGAAACTTTCTCCCAGATGATCGCCGTCGTCGGAGAGACCCCACAGAGCACATGAAGAAGAAGTTAGTTAAGACGGTAATTTTTTTATTATTTATTTATTCCTAATTAGGCTATTTTTCATTGTATTAAGTATAGCTTAAGATAACAGTCGTTAAAATTATCTTCATGAAACTATTTCAATGGTGCAGTTATTCAATATTACTACTTAACAGAATTCAAGACTACGACTTGTTCAGTCTTGATTTAAAATTCACTGTTTGCGCAATCGTTTTTTTTAATATTTTTTATTCACTAATGCTGAAAGCGGTAGAATAAAGAAAGAAAATAAAGATGATTTTTTTTATTATACAAATATAAGAGTGGCCGTCTCAAAGTTTCCGAATTATCGAATAACCCATTTTTTGTGTTTGTTCTGGCGAGTCGGTCCGGCAGTGTTATGGGGGTCAGCCCATAACAAAAATATATGTGACAAGACAAAAAACTTTTGATAAATTGCTGGAGTTGTTCATTAATGTATCCCCAAAAATAGGCGGGCACGTGTTCCAGGATATTTATTGCGGGAGTACACTCAGCAGCGGAGTATTTCCCAAAAGTCTATAAATTCCAGGAACTAAACAGGAACGAGGATTATTAAGAAACATGTTGCGTACCTCCACGGGAACCATTAATACGTGAGCTTATTTTGCAATTCGCCCTAAATAAGACGTGATTAGCCCTGGCACCAGCTTAATAATTAAAACAGAGCGGTGCTCGGACATATTTGATTTCCTCCTTTTTTTTATCTACACAATTTTACGTGTGTGTCTGTCGCGTGTTTTGACAGTTTTGCTTAGTTTTTCGTATAGTTTTGATAATTATTTGGAACGTATTTTAAATCGCACGATTCTAAATAAAAAAACAGATAAATACAAAACTTCTTCAATGAATGCAAAATGACTAAATTTATCGAATACTACATGTATGCCTATACTTTGATTTTTCATTTTTAGAATATGAGTCCGCGTCGGAGGACTCCTCAGAATATCTGAAATGAAAGTGCTGAGATCTATTACTGGAAAAACTACGTGATCGTGTCCGAAATGCAGACACAAGGAAAACCTGCAAACAACAGGACATAGCACGATGGAGTAGATCCAGATGGAGATTCTGGAGAGATCACGCAGCCAGAATGGACAGTGACAGCCTCAGGCATCCAGCAGCGAATGAAATTCCCTCTGGAAGACGCCCACCGAGAAAACCACCGAAAAGATGGTGGGATAGCTGGACCTCGTCATCCCAGGGGGTGTAGTTTTCTGTAGCACAGAGCAACAGAGCTACTAAAAGAAAAAAAATAAGAAGAATATGAGTGGTCCCTGTTACTAAAAAGGTGAAAGAATAATTAGGCGTGGAAATCGTGCAATGCATTCCGCACTCAAAATACAAGAGACAAAAGAGGTAGAGGTCGACCCAGCGTCACATGGTGGAGTAGTGTGGAGAAGAACCTGAAGAATGCCCAGTTGGACGAAGCGGTGGCCCAAAACAAGGAATCCTGGAAAAGAAAAGTAAAGAGAGCCGACCCCAAATGAAACGGGAAGCGGGTGAAGAAAAAGAATACGTTGTATCCTGATAAAAAGATGTTATCAGATTTAAATTGGATTAATATAAAACAAGGATTAAAATTAAATACAATGATATTCTTTCACAAAATATTAAACGATAAAATGCCAAAATATTTTAAAAATAAGATCAAATATAATACAGAGATACAAAGAAATAATACAAGAAATGCAAACAAAATAAGTATTCCAAATGGAAAAAAGACAAACACACAAAACTGTATTTAGTACAAAGGAATAAATGAGTACAATAACCTGACAGAAGATGTGAGGAAGCTAAGCAGAATCAACATCTTCAAACAAGAATGTAAACGGCCCATAACAATAGAAAATGTATGAAGAGAAATATTATTTATTTAATTATTTTATATATATATATATATTATTTTTATTTATTTATTTAAAAAAATCCTTGTTTACAAATAAAGCTACTTAATACTAATTTAACAATAAAACATAAGATAAATTACACATTTTTTTTGTTTTGTTTAATTTGTGGATTATGCCACTCTACTAGGCTACGCCTGTCCCAGAGTGGCGTTATAGAACACAATTATAATATTTTTTCGAATTCGTCAATAGTATTTATTTTCATAAGATAGTAATTATGTATCTACAAAGTATCAAGTGGAATGTTAGTGAAAGTTGAGTGAGTCTTAAGTCCAAGTGTAAATATGTAGAGTAATTGTTTAATGTAAAAAGGGTTTTTAATATTAGCTAATGGTAAACAATGAATCATTAACTAAATAAAGATATATAAATAAATAAATAGTAGTAGTAGCTTGTTGGTCTTGTGGTTAGGACACTGGACTCGTGATCCAAAGGTCGCTGGTTCGAACCTCACTCCAGACTAGCAAGTTAGTCCTATTTTCATAGCACAAGCGTTTAGCTTAGTTTGAAAATAGTAAGAATATTGATGTGACACGTATTCCGTGTTCACATCTCTATTTAAAAAAAAAAAATAATAATAAAAAAAAATAAAAAAAAAATAAAGATGCCATTGGCCCCGAAACGTGATGGTATTTTCAGCAAATAGTGATAATTGTTCGAATTTTTTTTTTCTTTTGAATGAATTAAAATAAAATACAAATCACTTCATTTTCACCACTTTATCCATATCCATACTAATATATAAAGAGGTAAAGTTTCTGAGTTTGTAAGTTTGTAAGTTTGGGTGTAGGAGGTAATCTCCGAAATTACTCATCCGATTTCAAAAATTCTTACACCAATATTAAGAATGGACTTTCAGGGTCGTTATAAGCTATATATTAGGTCCTTACATATGAAATTGACGTTTAGTATGGGAGGAACATAAAGCCGATTTTTTTTATTATAATATATTTATTTAATCAAAGTATGTACCATTGCTATCTATGCACTTTTGCCATCTCATAGGTAGTTCATCGATCCCTTTACTTAAAAAACCATTCGGACGGGAATCAATAAAATCTTTGAAGGCGGTTTGGACTGCCCCATCGGAGTTGAATTTTTTCCTTTGCAAGAAGTTATCCAAATTTCGAAAAAAATTGTAATCTGTTGGGGCAAGGTCCGGAGAGTATGGTGGATGTCTTAGATATTCCAATTGAAGCTCCTCTAATTTGGTAGCCGTCTGTTGTGCAGTGTGTGGTCTAGCGTTATCATGAAGAAGCAGTGGCCTAGAGCGATTAACCAGCCTCGGTTGTTTAGCAGCTAGCTTTTCCATCATGGTTTGCAGTTGCTGACAATAGACATCTGCCGTAATCGTCTGGCCAGATTTAAGAAAGCTGTCGTGAACGACACCAGCACTAGTCCACCAAACGCTCACAAGTAACTTTTTTGGAGTCAATTTTCGCTTGGGGCATGGTTTGGCTGGTTCGGCAGGGTTCAGCCATTGCGATGAGCGCTTCCGATTATCGTACAGGATCCACTTTTCATCACAGGTAATGATTCGATTTTAAATCCCTTCATTATTGTGCCGGTTGAGTAATGCAACGCAGCAGTCACCGCGCGTTTGTTGATTTGCTTCACTCAATTCGTGAGGTACCCACCTTTCAAGCTTTTTCACCTTACCAATTTGTTTCAAGTGGATTAAAACAGTTTTATCACTAACACCGCAGCCTGCAGCTAACTCGGATGTGG
>JADDOH010012649.1:0-26134 GCA_016648135.1 Agrypnia vestita
TTCGCGAATCAAACTCAAATTATGCCTCACCTTATTCTCGTAAAAAAGAAATCAGGCGATTATCGACTTTGTGTAGACTATCGAGCCCTAAATGCCATCACGGTAAAAGATCGTTTCCCATTACCTCACAGTGAGGATCAATTGAATAAACTAGGATGTAGTAAATACTTCTCAAGTCTGGATTTAGCACAGGGATACCATCAGGTACCGATTGCTAAAGAGTCTATCAGTAAGACGTCATTTGTGACACCTGAGGGCCAGTACGAATATGTGAGAACGCCATTTGGACTAGCCAATGGCCCGGCAGTGTTTCAACGTTTGATTAATAGAGTACTAGGAACCATGAAGGACGAAAGAGTTCTCGCATTTATGGACGATATTCTGATACCATCAGCAGATATCCCTGAAGGCATCCGGTTATTAGACAGGGTTTTCACACGACTAAGAGCGGCTCACTTAAAACTTAACTTGGGTAAATGTTCATTCTTGAAAACTAGTATTAGTTATCTGGGACATGAAGTAAAAGCTGGGGAAATTAGGCCGGGGAATCAGAAAATTGATGCCGTTCTAGATTTCCAGAGACCTGCTAATGTTCATCAAGTTCGCCAGTTTATTGGACTTGCGAGTTACTTTCGAAAGTTTGTCCGTGATTTTGCTATTATTGCTCAACCATTAACATCCCTTACAAGAAAACACACTGTCTGGGTTTGGGGGGACATACAAGAAGATTCATTTCAAAAATTAAAAAACACTCTCACTTCTAAGCCGGTATTAGCTCTCTATGATCGGACCCTAGAGACGGAAGTGCACACTGATGCATGCAAGAATGGGTTAGGGGGAATATTATTGCAGAAACAAACAGACGATTGTTTAAAACCTGTATATTATTTTAGCCGTGTCACTACAAAAGAAGAGAGATATTATCATAGTTATGAATTGGAAACCCTCGCGGTGGTAGAATCTTTAAAGCGTTTCAAAATATATTTGGTGGGGTTGCGGTTTAAAGTAGTAACAGACTGTGTGGCAGTAAAGTCTACCTTGACTAAACGAGACATGATACCACGAATAGCGAGATGGTGGCTCAGTATTCAGGATTTCGATATGGAGATTGAATACAGACCAGGGGACAAAATGAAACATGTTGATGCATTAAGCCGTAATCCTTTTGAATTGCCATCCACCGACCTAACCATCCTTAACATTTGTTCGATTAATCACGCTGACTGGTTTCTGACCTTACAATTGCAAGACTCTAAATTGCAATCGATAATACGTCTACTTCAAAAGGGTGAGGCCGATAGTGGTTTGGTGAAAGATTTTCAGTTCAAAGACGGGCGCTTATATAGAAAAACATTAAATGGCAATAGGCTGGTTGTACCCTCGGGGGCCCGTTTTAATATAGTACGCAAGTATCATGACGATATTGGTCATATTGGGTTAAAACGTTGTGATGCAAGAGTTAAGAGCGAGTACTGGTTTCCAAAAATGACTCGTTTTATACGTAAATATGTGAATGCTTGCCTAGAGTGCTCCTACAACAAGGGCAATTATGGAAAGCAAGAAGGCAAACTCCATCCCATTCCAAAGCCTGAGGAACCTATGAAGTGTGTACATGTCGATCACTTGGGTCCATTTAATCAAACTAGGCGTAGATTTAAATATCTACTAGTGCTGGTTGATGCCTTTACTAAGTTTGTAATCGCAAAACCGACAAAAACAGTGGGTTCGATGGAAACGATCAGACTATTAGAAGAAGTGTTTGCATATTTTAGTACCCCATCGCAGGTAATAACGGATCGTGGTAAAGCTTTTACAAGTAGATATTTTAAAGAGTTAGCAATCAGGAAACAATTTAGACATACAATGAATGCAATTGCCACCCCACGAGCAAACGGTTAAGTAGAACGGATAAATCGAACGATCTTGGATGCTATGCGGACGAGTGTGAGCGATCAGAGTAGATGGGATGAAGTCGTACCGAACATCATTCAAGGCATTAACAACACTATCAATGAGTCAACTAAGGTATCTCCTTTCGAACTCATGTTTAGTTTTAAAAGCAAATTGCTTCCAGATATGGAAACAAGCAGTCGTCAGCTGTCAGTAGAAACCTCACGGCAGAAGGCTCGAGATAACTTGAAGAAAGTGGCGATGCGAATGAAAGAACGATATGATAAAAGAAGGAAACCAGCCAGGAGTTACAGAATAGGTGATTTGGTCTTGTGGAAGGGTTCACCGGCATGTACTATGAGTGGAGTGAATAAGAAACTGGATGGAAGGTACTCAGGGCCTTATAGAGTGACAAGTGTTTTAGGAAATGATAGGTATAAGATAAAGAGTGTAAAGGGTATGCGTGGATACAAAAACTTTACCGCTGTCGTTGCAGCTGATGCAATGCGGTTATACGCTCCATTAAACGAAGGCACATCTGAATCAGACGATAGCAGCGGAGATTTGAGGGATCGAGAGGACCTTATTGACCTACTAGAAGGTTAAGACAGTGTTTGAGAACTCCCTCATTTCAGGTTGAGCATTTGAGAACTCCCTCAAAGATTGAGAATTTGAGAACTCCCTTTCAGGTTGAGCATTTGAGAACTCCCTCAAAGGTTGAGAATTTGAGAACTCCCTTTCAGGTTGAGCATTTGAGAACTCCCTCAAAGGTTGAGAATTTGAGAACTCCCTTTCAGGTTGAGCATTGGAGAACTCCCTTTCAGGTTGAGCATTTGAGAACTCCCTCAAGGGTTGAGAAGTTTGAAATCTCCCTTCAAGATTGAGTGTTTGAGAAACTTCCTTAAGATCAAGCACTGAGAGAGCTCCCACGAAGGTTGAGCAGGGAGGAATGTGGGGACAAAAAGTAGAGAAGAGACTTTCTCATGAGGTTAAGAGTCTAGGGCGACTCCAATTGGAAGAGGTAATAAAGCCATGTATAATTTAGTATTTTTTCTAGGAATAAGAGGGAGGTCCTGTTGGGTGGACCCAACGACGTTCAGGCTGGGAGAGTGTTACGCGCCAAACGTCACATCGCAGGGCAGCCACCACAAGATACAAAAAATGGTCACTAAGGGTGGTGGCTATGGAACCAGGGCGGAAGGGGCACACTATTCTTTTGAATCTCTAACGGATACATACACCGGTGTACCGCCATATTGTTGTATTTTGTGTATATTGGAAATAAAAAGAAGAATACTCCAGTCCAATCTGTGTTATCAATAATTTTCACCTCTGCCCGTAATAATAGATTTTAAAGTAGAGAAGATTTACGTCAAAAAAAAAATTGTGAATCCATCTGATGTTTCTTAGCTGCGGTTAAGGACAACACATACACTCAGATGTCATACCAATCAACATTGCAAATATTAATTATGGTTAAAATGGATTCGTTTAATTTTTCTACCGCTTACGACTTACCTTACAATCCGATAAAACGTAGAAAGACAGGAATACTCCTCACGGACAGTCTCGGATGAAGCACTGGTCAGTTCAGCTACGTACTGTAGTTTGAGAAATCGCGATATAATTTGAAGAAGAATAACTGCTCGCATAAATGTTTGCGGTATATATATTCATCCAATATTGATGATTCGCTCTCTTCCCACACTAACGAAGTATACAGATCCCATGATGCACAAAAACTATCGATTGATTAAAATAAAACATCTATACCTTGAGATGTGATCAAAGACGATTATCGCACTTATCCACCTTAAATACGGCGATTTAAAAAGGCCTGTTTCCGAGCGTGCGATTGGTACCGGGCAGGCCTGCCAATTTGACTTTTATTTTTTCGGCGTCATTCTGCCTGCTAGCTTGACTGACAACTGCAAATTTCGTGCTTTAGACGGGTTCATCGAATGCAATAATGGCAATCGATGGTAAGTAAATCTGCGACACAGCAATATTCTCCATTGTTTATTCCATGTTTCGATTATAGTGTAATATGGTACCTTTCTAGGACCCGTCTGTATGATGTGGACAATGCCGTAACGCTCGCCCGTTGAGGCGATGGTTTTAATTGTCGTCGGAGATTGCCGGGATTCTCCTGGAGTCACGATTCGACGATGTTGGACCCCAAATCAGCCGTGCGCCGGCGGGACCGTGCGTAAACAGCAAGAAAGCCACAAGAAAGTACGATCTCGATCCGTCGGAAGCACCAAGTGGGTATCCCTTACTTATCATTCCTGCGACATCACGTCGGATGCTTGCCGACAAAGGCGCAATGGAATATTTGCAGTCGGGGTCATCACGCTGCGTCGGAGTTCTCGTCCTCTCCGAATCAATGTTCATCGACCCAAGAACTTTTGTTTTATTTTACTAATTTAAATTCTGTGATCACTGACTTATTGTGTTCGTTTGCCCGCTTTCGGCAGTTTCTATCAGGCCTTTTGCCTTAATTTGTTTACCCCACTTTTGTTTATAAGATTTAAGGAGAGTCAGCGTTCGCTGCCAATATTGTTTTATACTGATTTGATTAAATGTAAGCCTTTCTGTAATGCACCGTCTTTGTTTTGAAGATTCCTCTCCAAGTGGACAGGTATTCACACACACACGTATCATACGCACATTCATTCATACTTATTCACGCACACACACACACCGACACACCCTCCAGCAACGACCTGCGCCTGGAACTCCATGAGAAGCACGCACCGTGCCTGAGAAGTCTCGTGACCGTCCGAGTTGGCTGGTGGATGCACGGCAAGTATGGGTGGCCTGGCGCTCTATCCGCCAGTGCCGTAGCAACCTATAAAACTCAATGTTTGTCTGTCTGTTCTCTATACAAATCTACACGGTTTGTCCGATTCGATTCAAATTTTGCATACTTATGCTGTAGGACCCGGCGGCTAACATAGGTAACATTTCCCCCATATTATTTTACCCCTTCACCTCCCCCTGATATATTTTTGATGCAAATCTGTACCGTTCGACCGATTGGACTCAACATTTGGAAATTTATTATTTAAGAATCGGCGGATAACATAAGCGACATTTCCCACTATTATTTTACTCCTTTCCCTCCCCCTGATATATTTTCGATGAAAATCTGTACCGTTCGACCGATCGGACTCAAAATTTGGAAATTTATTCTTTAG
Source organism: Agrypnia vestita (assembly GCA_016648135.1). Taxonomy (NCBI): domain Eukaryota; kingdom Metazoa; phylum Arthropoda; class Insecta; order Trichoptera; family Phryganeidae; genus Agrypnia; species Agrypnia vestita. The sequence goes on from JADDOH010012649.1 coordinate 5,091, forward strand.
GACCTGGCGGGTAACATTTGTGACATTTCCTCCATCCCCTTTTACCCTTCCCTTCCCCCTGATATATCTTCGATGCAAATCTATATCGTTCGAATCGAACCTTTGTTTCCCCACACAAATTTATTTTCAACTTTATACTTAACCCGTGCAACGCCGGGTTCGAACAGCTAGTATTTAACTTTATTTTCAGTCGTTAAAGCATACATTAACATTTCTAGACAAAACCAATAATCAAAATTAATTTTAATAGGTATATACTCGTATGTATTAATTTTCCAAACGCTTTTACTTCAATTTATTATAATAATATAAACATAATACAAAATTGTTGTAATGAGGTTTCAATGTATTTTTATGTGTTACGGATGTTATGTATTTCGGATTTTCATCACTTATTTTTTTGTATAAATTTTTAATATCGTTATTTTTTCTAAAACACATTTTTTCATACAACCTCGTGCTTCAATACACTGACTGCACGCACCCGATCATAATACTGCCATTCATATAATGGAAAAATGAAGCTTCTACTCTCGATACTCTTTAAATTCCGATAAGATTCCTGAGTGTTGTTTATTTAATATCATTTTTTGTTTCCGGGATTTCAGGATTCCGACAAAATGAAGGATTAAATGTAATACAAGAAGGACGAATACTGAGAATATATTTATGTTTGTTTGAAATTGTGATGAAACATATATAGTGATTAATCAATTCAATGGAATTATAATGTAGATTTTCTTAGTAAGATATTTATTTTTTAACAATCAGACAGTAAAAAGATCGTTATTGACCCTGATAATTTTATTGCGTACAAACTAAATAATATTTTATGAACATTGTGAAGTTAACCTGATTACACAATACACTTTTTGTGATATAAAAATTATTAAATAATGTTCAGGACAAAATTAAGAGTAAAGTACATTAATAAAACATCAAACACAAAAACAAAAATTATGAAATGTGCCGTAGGTCGCCAAGCTATACAAGACACATCATCTCGTAAGTGTGGAGTGCGCGGGTTCCAAAGTCAGCGCCGTGATTCGAATGACAATTAGTGGACCTCGGCGCAGTGCAGAATGTTTAGAATTTTATCTATGGTATACGTCTATTAGACGCTCGAGCAAAGTTTATTAATGTTTCGGAACATACCTGTACACATTTTTCTCATGTTTATTGCCATTTTATTTGTGATCGTTCTTCGATCAAAAAAAATAAGTGTGCCGTCTAAAAATGATATTTCTTCCCATTTCCACGCTTCGCTCATCGCACAGACCAATGAAAATGCTTTAAAACCTGCGCTGTATTTTGTGAAAAAACATTTCTAAGTTATTAGGCGTTAGATTGAAAAGAAATCACATACAAGTTCTCGGAACGATCTGTTGGTAGGATTTGAGATGGGGGTCACGAAATCACCAACTCCTGGGTTACACGACACGTAGTACATTGCCGGCATATTTATATGAATAGGAAGCGATACATTACACGAGAATTATACTTATGTTTTTTATTATGAAACCTTCTTGTGTCTTTTTTAATTGTTCATTTAACAATTTTTACATAGATTTCAAATAAAAATAGTTTCAGGAATTTTTCCAATAAGCCTAAATTACGGTTTATATTGAATTTTTAATTCATTTATTTTTTAACAAACAATCAACAGTCAACAGGTCATTAATGACCCTAATAGATGGTCCTAGAGTGACATCAATGATATATCTTGATTAATGATGTCCCCCTGGCGATAAAATCTAGGATTGTGTTCTAGAAAAAATTTAACATACTCAAAATATTCTATAAAAATTGTTTTAAGAAGGAGTTAAAAATATGAAATAATGTTCAGGAGTATTCTGGTGTATTCGTTTATAATTCGGATGAATGTCATATACCTACATGTATAAAGAATTTTGCTTTAAAAATTCCAATCAAAAAAATAGATTTATATCTCATTACTAACGGCGACATTTGTACTGGTTTATAGGAATAACAAAAATATTCAACCATGGAGGCGTTAGTAAAAATACAGCACTCATATGTAAGAGTAGCTTGTTGGTCTTGTGGTTAGGACTCTCGCCTCGTGAGCCAAAGATCGGGGGTTCAAACCTTACTCCAGATCAGCAAGTTAGTCCTATTTTTATAGCACAAGAATTTAGTTTAGTTTGAAAATAGTAATAATATTGATGTGATTCGCGTTCGCACTCTTTTAAAAAAAAATAAGGTTGTGCATATATAAACATATATAAAACTTAAAAAAAAATAGATGTGGCAATCAATCATGGATAGAATTGGTGAAAGTTACATTGTGTAAAGTGATCACTTAAACCAGTCATACGATAGGTCGTAAGTAAGTAAGTCTTCCATACATAATGGATATACTGAAAAATGATAGAGAACTGCACGGATTCCTTTATACACAGCTGTTGAGTTCTATAATGGACTTCCTGGTCACATAAAGAAGATAAATAATTTAGAATTCTTCAATAAGAAACTGAAAAGACACGTGATAGAGAGAAGATAGTCCGTGAATTATAATTATTCAAGAATTTGATGTGTTTATCTATAATTTAAAGTTTTTGAGTATTAAATGTATTGTGTGTAATTCTTTGCATTACAGTTATTAAGTAAATATGAAGAAAATTATTAATTTCTTCTTCTTTCTTTATTAGATCTGTCGTTTTGTGGTACGACAAACTTCGCATCTTGGGATGATGAGGTCCAACTATCACTTCTACTAAAAAAATATCATTAATCTAAAATAAATAAATAAAATACCTTAGAGTGCAATTTAGCAAAATTAAGAACAGATAGCTTTCAAGATAATGCAACTTAATGAGTAACTGCAAAACTTATTTAGATAAGTCAAGGTTGCACACAAGGTAGAGCACAGACAGAGAGCAAATAAATAATTTAATGAATGCACATAGTATTGCGATGGAAACAATGTAACTTTTAAATGTATCAAAATTGTTGCGATGATAAAACGCCACCTATCATAAACGTGAAAAATAAATCTGTTTATTTCCCATAGAAAAGATACGTAAAATCAAACGTGCGTCCGCCCTTTCAGAATTTGTATTCAACATAAAAATATTCCAACATTTTTGTTTCTGAATTCACAAATTAATGTTGATGATACAACACAGATGCTCTGTAAAAAACATCAACTTTTAATGAAAGTATTAAACACGGATTCCGAGTTTATTCATGTCTCACGTCCGTTTTATTTATTTTGGAGTATCGATTTTATTGTATCAAATTATATTAGGATGATATATATTTTAAAGTATGCAAAATTTTAAAAAATATTAAGATTTTACGCAATATTCAAAGGAGATTTTGACTTTTTATAATATATATGGTGTACATACATGTTGTGATAAACCAGACCTATCCGTGTATAATGTGGCTGAGCCTTAGCTCACCGAACCGAAGCTACCAACTAAATTTTTTTTTAATCTAACCAAAATTAATAAACCATCTAATATAAGTTCTAATTCAGATACGCAAACTAAAATACTCTTACTGATCTCGATCGTACTGTTCCGAATTACACATTATAAAATAGATAATAACCTATTAGTATCTCTACGTAGATAAAAGGTTAGAATTATCCGTTTTGAATGAACCGAAAGGATTATTTTGTAAGAACGCGATGCGATCGAAATGCTTCTTATCGATGTTTAATTAATATCAAAATCCTATTAAGTGCAAATACTACCTAATGGCTTTTATCCTAGTTTACCAGGATATGTCTCTATACTAGATTATTTATTAAATGGCTCATGATGTCGTTTTTTTTCTAATTTATAAATAAATAAATCACTATACTCTCACTCAATTACTATAGAAACGTCGAAGTTATTGGCTCGTGATATCGTGTTTAGTCTATAACTCCCCCCCTATTGTGACGCACATGGCAACCCAAATATTTCAGAAAACGTTTTGGAAATTCTATATTTACACATACAAAGATAATAATATACTTATAATTTTAACTCGGACTTGACTACAATACGTATAAAATTTTTTGTTTAGAGTTTCCATTTACTGGAATAACTAACCATAACAGAAACGTATAATATCTGAAAGAAAAAGCACATTTACATATCATTTTGTTTTTAAATTTGCTTACTTTTGTTGGCTGCTTCTATATACAATTTATAGTTTGGAGAAAAACACATAATCAGATTGTTTCAGTGATTCGCCTCTGGATTGATTATCTTGGTAGAAACTGTATTTATCTGCAAACCGAGAGTCTAATAATTTGAAAATAGGTCTACTTCCGAGTATGCGGTGTCTGTCGCTAACAGTACTTCACTTTCCTCGTTAGGAATTTATTTAACAAGTTTAAAAATGAATCTATGGAAAGGAGGATTGATGTCCGTGGGTAATGACATATCCTCGGTTTCCGCGCTAAAGGGGCCCCATCGGCCCGCCCCTTTTATGGCCATGAAAAACTTCCTTCTATACATTTTCTCTGGCGTTTCCTTTACCTTGATAAACAATCCGAAGCTAAATCTTGATATAGTCACGTAGTATGTTCCATTGCCTCGACAAATCGTCAGCATTCCGAAGAAAATGTAAATCCAAGGTATACCAAAACTTTAGGGATCACTTGCGTCTAAAGATTAAGTTGGAAGATATTAATAGTGGCATCTAATTCTTTTTAGGGGTCCTTGCGTCTAGAAGAATGTTGGTTATTAGTTTAAAGCTGATTATTGCAATTTATCCTCTGTGGAGTATAAAGATAATTTCTTGGTAAATGAAAATGTGAATTCCTCCTCGTAGAATGAAGACAAGTATGTTTAACCAATGGAACATTCCACGTGAACAGAATATATTAACCATGTGTCAATACATTCATAGATATCCAAAGCGTAGTGAATAAATCTACCTCACCAACTTCCTATGACCATGTGACTATATTTATACAATAATTAAACGAGTTATCTGAGCAAAATAATTCGTGTAGATAACGGGAATACTTTATTTCAAATATCGTTGAAGCAAAATTTAACGTCCGAACGAAATCGCAATATTCAGGGGTGTATCCTGAATCGGTTGCGCATAATTAATAACCCGATTCACTTTCTCTCCCTCCCGTTCATATAAGTCAGAATGAATTATTTCGCAATCACAGCGCTCTCACCTAGAAGTTTCTTCCTTCAATCAAGTACAGGCGTAATGTCGACCCATTGAGGAATGACCCATCTGTACTTTTTGAAATTCCCTAGTTAGAACTAGTTCTTTATATATAGGGAATATGCACGTAATTATGGATTTTTGTCCTCATGATTGAACGTCTCCTTGGCAAGAAGCGGGGCAAACCCAAAACAATCAACCCACTTCATTCGCTCCCTCTCTTGCGTTCAAATGATTTGAATTACGTCTAATGGGATTAAAATGGATTGGTTCTTGTCTTTCTTCACTCCATGATCCATCAGAAATCACGCCGAACTAATTCCAGGGGTCAACAACACAGACTTCGGACCAAACGTCATGGCTAATGAGTTATTTCGGGCAGTGGTCCCTTACGGGAATAAAGCCTTACTTATAAACCCATTGTTCGACGTATATCATGGTCTTTATACTCCATGCTTGCTTCCACCAAAACTGAACGATGCCATCGCAAGATGAGTCATGCTATATCAATCCTAACTGCATTATTTATAATGAATCTAAAATATCGTCATAATTTTGTTACTCGAAATCAATATATATGGATTATTCTATCTGCCTTCACGCACTCCTGATGCTGAAGGCATCCCTACGATAACTCTTGTTTGTTCTAGTATAACTGATCTATCAAAAATCACACCGAACTATTTCCAGGGGCCAACAACACAGACTTCGGACCAAACGTCTTAGCTAATGAGTTATTTCGAGCAGTGGTCCCTTATGGGAATAAAGCCTTACTTATAAACCCATTGTCCGACGTATATCATGGTCTTTATACTCCATGCTTGCTTCCACCAAAACTGAACGATGCCATCGCAAGACGAGTCATGCTATTTCAATCCTAACTGCATTATTTATAATGAATCTAAAATATCGTCATAATTTTGTTACTCGAAATCAATATATATGGATTATTCTATCTGCCTTCATGCACTCCTGATGCTGAAGGCATCCCTACGATAACTCTTGTTTGTTCTAGTATAACTGATCCATCAAAAATCACACCGAACTAATTCCAGGGGCCAACAACACAGACTTCGGACCAAACGTCTTAGCTAATGAGTTATTTCGAGCAGTGGTCCCTTATGGGAATAAAGCCTTACTTATAAACCCATTGTCCGACGTATATCATGGTCTTTATACTCCATGCTTGCTTCCACCAAAACTGAACGATGCCATCGCAAGACGAGTCATGTTATTTCAATCCTAACTGCATTATTTATAATGAATCTAAAATATCGTCATAATTTTGTTACTCGTAATCAATATATATGGATTATTCTATCTGCCTTCACGCACTCCTGATGCTGAAGGCATCACTACGATAACTCTTGTTTGTTCTAGTATAACTGATCCATCAGAAATCACGCCGAACTAATTCCGGGGTCAACAACACAGACTTCGGACCAAACGTCATACCTAATGAGTTATTTCGGGCAGTTCCTTTTTAGGAATATAAAGCCTTACTTATAAACCCATTGTCGGACGTATATCATGGTCTTTATACTCCATGCTTGCTACCACCAAAACTGAACGATGCCATCGCAAGACGAGTCTTGTTATTTCAATCCTAACTGCATTATTTATAATGAATCTAAAAATGAATTGGTTACCGCTTTCAGTCAAACACTGTCTCTTCTCATATTCATACAAGTCGGAATTAACTATTTCGCAACTACAGCGCTCTCACCCAGAAGTTTCTTCCTTCAATCAAGTACAGGTGTAATTTCGCCCCATTGAGGAATGACCCATCTGTACTTCTTGAAATTCCCTAGTTAGAACTAGTTCTTTATATATAGGGAATATGCACGTAATTATGGATTTTTGTCCTCATGATTGAACGTCTCCCAGGGGTCGAACGACGCAATCTCAAAACAACCAAATTCGACTACATTTTAAATCCTCTTTCAAATGATTTGAATTATGCTTAATGAAATTAAATATGTATCTTTCCTAAGAATATACTGCCTACTTCGATATTAACTGTAGATAAATTTGCTTTAGAAAAATTTTAGAACATTTAGAAACAGTTTAACAATACTATTATATAGACTAAAAAGGTACTCATCCTGAAATCTTGTAGTGGCTTGAATCCGTAGCTCAGAAGGCCCTTCCTCCAGACTCTGCATAAGTGTGAATCTTGTTCCTCCAGCTTCCCATTTGGCACATATCTCTTCTTCATTCTCTCGATGGTTATAAATACATTTAAAAGAATCCTAACTGTTTTTATTCCAATAATGAGATCCCGATTTAAATTCAAAAATGATTTTAAAACAATCGAAGCACAAGACTAAGTAACGCATCCCTAAATTTCGACTATAAACCAGACGTTAATTATTTCGCTCTATATTGACGCTTGTATGATGGCGTCATAACAGATAAAATTTTGTTTGTCTTTCGAAAATGCGGCAAAACGCAGGCATTTGTAATAATCCTATATTTTAATACTGACATTTTGACGCTATAACAGCGATGAATTTGGATGCTTTCGTAACTGATTGTCAAATACCGAAACAAATTGCTTTGGAAACTATATCTCTGATTACGTAAAAACGCGCGAAACAAACGAAACCAGCGTGGCCTCTCGGTTCAAAACCCTCCAAAAAACTCTCTAGTTAACGCTCCAACACCTACTTATAAACTTTTTTTCATCGGAAATTCCTTCTCGAAGCTTCCCCCTCCACCAAAGATCTCATTGGTTAATTTCTATCATGTTTCCAAATCAGGCCTATCACGAGCCAACACCTATTTACGCGTCTACATGGGTGTAGTGAAACTTTTCTCCAATATGAATAATATTATTATTTTTTTGAATCGACGTCCTGTCGTCAGTGGCGCAGTCGTGACTCTCATAACACAAGTAATAAATTAATCTTAAATAGTTCTTTTGGAGATATTCGATATAATTATTATTTTATTTCTTATTTCTTGTTATAGGTTGGCAGGTTAAATTCATCACAGTATATTATTTGTGATTTGTTCTAGTTATATATACCTAGTTAAAATCTGTTTCTATATGAAATATTTTAGGTTAACATGTTCCATTCTGATTATTCATGCTCTTATACATACAGTTTTAAAACTGACGTTTTACAAAAAATAAGTAAGTCAGAAATATAGAGGAACTTTGATGCTTAGATAAGATCCTTAACTGTTGACATTTCACTCAATGTTTAAAAATTATTCAATATTCTATTCAATATTGAATGAAGAAGATTCCTCCATAGTTTGACACACTCCCTAGATACATTAAGTCAGTAATTTGTTTCCTAACTTCCAATTCGTCAACATTTAAATATTCTAAGCGCTCTTCAAAACATTGCAAAGAACTTTTTAGTTTGCACTTAAAAGTAAGCAAACGAAGAAATTTTTTCTGTAACAGATTAAAACATATTTCTGAAATCGATTGGACCGAAGTTGATAATATCATGAGAAGGTCAAATAAAAGCATTATATTTATATTTTATAATAATAAAACATGAAAAGAGCACCTGGCATTATATCATACACATTCAAGTGAAAAAAGCTTTTTTTTATTATTTATATATTTTGAACAGTGGCGTGGGTGCTGCCCAGGGGCCGGACTTCAGAATGGGGGGGGGGGAAGTTTTCAATACTCGCAATAATTACAGCATACAGATATATAAATATCTTAATAACGAATAAACGAGTAAGTATATGTGTCGTAAATTTATTAGGGAATGAATTTTTCATATTCGATGTAAGTAACTGTAATGATAGTCAAACGTTTTACAAAAAAGATTTATTGTAGTATTATTATTATATTGGAAAAAAAATGCAAGATGTCGCGTAACATAAAGATGATCCATCTGAGGAAAAAATCGAGTAATTTTGTTACTAAAAGTTTGAACAAATATAGTATAGACGTACTAGTATAAATTGGCGTGCAAGGGAGGGCGTCCCTGTCGCGTAAAATAAGTTGCCAGGGTGTAAATTTATTACACAAAACATAATGTACAGAATGTCCGTGACCGGTGTCAGAGTCTTTAATAGAAATTTGGTCGGGCAACACCAAAGAAACGACCCAGTAATGGCAGCACTCTATCTGTCAAACTGTCAAACGGTAATATTGGTCCATTATTTGCTTTTTCAGCTTCGCAAAACTTTAATACTTCATTGGCAATTGTTCTTGCACCATCCCGGACTGTTTAGGATGTTTTGGACATAATAATTCATATTATTGGTAATCAAGATGTCACAGCTCCCGAGCAAATACGAAATTGAACTGAATGACAGGGCGAGGGGTTACCGCCGGGTGCGGGCGGGGCGGGTTTTAGTTCCAAAGTCGCCGCACGCCAATTTACGTTGGGCAAGCAATAGTATCTTAGAATTTCCGAGTCCAGCAATATTCGAGTAATATACCTGGCTGTCTGCCGGCTTCAGGGCGGGTGGATCCACCGGCCTCCTCGGAGCTGGTGACCTCGTCGTCCTTGGCCGCGGGCACCCACAGATTGCTGCGTCGGATATCGCTTACTGCTCTTAGGAAAACACATAACATCATTTTGTATATGTTAGAATACGGAAGTAAATAACAACTGTATAAACATAACATGGCTCGTGACCGGGAGGAATGATATAACACGACCGCGATGTTTAGCATTGATCCCACCGTTATAAATATAATAATGTTATAGAAAACGTATATCTGCGACCTGCATTGGGGCTCGCATCCCACGCTGATTGTTTATATTTGGAGTCGACGAACTTTATCAAGATCCTAAATCCTTGTAATAAACCCTCGTGGTTCATTGTCGTCAATCCTTTGTGCTCATTGTTTGGATAAAAGTATAAAAGCAAAGAAACCAGCTAGAAAGGCGTCATTATCATTATATTTTTAATTTCGTACTGTTCATATCTATTTAAACTGTGAAATAAACATTACCATCAGTTTATTGTTTTCATTTGATGAATTTACACTTATAATGATTTTCCTACCTGACGGGAAAATTTCAATTCGCTTTGAAAGAAACGAATGACAGTGTAACTGCAAAAATAATTCATTTAAGCTAAAGTGTCTTTGGAAAGTAACAGCACGATGAAGAAGAAGAAAAATAAATGTACCTAATTGTTGAAGCCCTGAAAAGATCAATTTGAAGATGCCTCTAGCTGGAAAAACCAAGACAGCTGTGATGTGTAGCCGTGTCTTTTCTGACCAAACCACCATATTTATATAATACTAGCTGGTTATATCCGACGTTGCACGGGTTAAGGATTAAGAAAATAAAGTTTTTGAGGGGAAACAAAGCTTCCATTGTTTTGCAAAGTCTCTAACAAAAACAATATTTCTAATTAATCTAGGGGGAATGGATGGGATGTCCAGGAAGGAAATGCGGATTATGTTTACCGCCAGGTCCTGAAGAATATATATGCGAAAATCGGTAAAACAGTACAGATTTGCATGAAAAATATATCAAGGGAGGGGGAAAATGTCATCTATGCTAGCTACCGGGTCCTAAAAAATAAGTATGCAAAATTCTGGTCAGATCGGATTAACAGCGTAGATTTTTACAGAAAATATATCAGGGGAGGGGTGGGGTAAGAGGGGAGTGGGAAATGCCGCCTACGTTATCCGCCGGGTCCTAAAGAATAAGTATGCAAAATATGGGTTAGATCGGTCAAACGGTACAGATGAGCATTTAAAATATATGAAGAGGAGGGGTAAAGCGGGAGGGCAGAAATGATACTGTACAATAATAATAATAATATTAATAATACGAATAGGTCACAATTGTGTTCACATATGTGTTTTATCACTTAATTAAAAAAATAACTGCTATGTATCCCTCACGGTAAAATTTATTTGATTACAAAAATTAAACGTCTCCTTTGTTTAATGCTAATTAATAATTTCAACCAACCAAAATTCATATCCATCGGTAAGTTGCTTGTTCACTAGTGACCACTCATCTGTTGGTTCAGCGGGCAATGTGTTGATTGCCGATTATATTGGTGGTTGTTCATTTTGTGGATCATTTCATTATTTCATTAATATTGGACGTCTAATTTAAATACCATTAAAATAATGGATTTATTTACTAATTCAAATATCTACTTTTTTTAAATACATTTTTAAATATTGAAATGTGACATATGGCTCATTTTATTTAGTGTTTCGTCTAGCCATAAGAGAAAGCTGTGATTTATTTTTCAAAATTTTAACGATCCGAAATGCAGCAAAAATGGACTAAAATCTTATAAATTTGATCGTATCGCATCCAATTTAGATCAAAAAATTAAATTTAATAGTCCGGGGTGCTTCATTAATGTAGCAGTATCTATCTTATTTGATTTCCGGCCATCATATTTTTTGTATCATTTCTGTTATCCGCTGGGTCTTAAAGAATAAGTATATAAAATTTGGATCATATCAGTCGAATGATACAGATTTGCACGGAAAATATTTCTGGGGAGGGGGTGGGAAAAGGGGGGGAAAGGGGGAGGTGAAAGGAGGGAGGAGCAAATGTCTAAAGAATTGTTCTAAAGAATTAGTATGCAAAATTTGAGGCAGATCGGTGAAACGGTACAGATTTTCATGGAAAATATATCAGGGGAGGGGAAGGGAAGAAATGTCACGTATGTTATCCGGTCCTAAAGAATATAGAATCTGGTGGGTAATAAAGACAACTTTCTTCCCCTCCCCTTTTACCCCCCCCCCCCACCCCTGATATATTTTGCGTACTTATCCTTTAGAACCTGGCAAGTAAACGATATTTCCTCCTGGACATCCCATCCATCCCAGCCTAGATTAAATGCAAACATTTTTTTAATTGGAGAATTTGCAAAACAATGGAATTTTTGTGTTCCCCCACAAGCTCATTTTTAACTTAATCCTTAACCCGTGCAACGCCGGGTACGAACAGCTAGTTATGAATAAAACACTAAAACTTTGTTTTTTCGACTATTATATTTTTGAGAAAAACACAACTTGTTTCGGAAACCTCAGTTTCTTTCTTCATCAGGTGAGATGAGACTGGCACACCTCGATCTCAACGGAGGCGTGCCAGCTGGAAAGGAGGAAACGGAGATTTCCGAAACATGTTTTGTTAATCTCAAAAATAAAATAGTGGAAAAAAACAAAGTACTTGTGTTTTATTCATAATTATTAAAATGGATATTAAACGCCAACATATTCCATTACTTACTCTAGTTTTGTTAAGTTTGGTATCTAATCTACCTATTCTTGTATGGGATTCCTGATGATCCGACTTACTCTTAAAATAGTTAGATTTTTATAATGATGATTGTTACCCCAACGCTCAAAAATAGACGAAACATATATATTTATGCATGTGCAATAAAATTAATTTAGGTACATTGATGACTTTTTATTTTTAGATGAGATGTTTGTAATCTATATAGTTTAATTAATGTGGCATATTGAGTGAAGGGAATGCGAAGTTAAAGGGATTTACAATTTATTTCTTTTTATACATTTTTTTATTCACATTCAAAATCCAAGATGGGAAGGAGAGAGTGCATCCTGTATTTTTATTACTATGGTGCAATGTCACTTTTTCAACACCCAACAGTTGTACAGTAATGGCATATTATATGTTGAGTAGCTTCTTGGTGTAGTGCTCATAACACTTGCCTAGTTATTTGGTGGTAGGTGGTTCGAGCCCCATTCTAAAACACCAGCAAGTTAGTCCTATGTTTATAAAACAAACGTTAAGCTTATTTTAAGAATATTAAAAATATTGATAAGAGACGCATTCCGTGTTCGCATCTCTATTTTTTTAAATAAAAAAATATAATATATATGTAAATCAAAATAAATACGAATGTTCTTAGGTTTTCGCGGCTATAATCTTCTGGTTTGTGTTTTTTTGGGTATTATGCCGTGTTTAAGCACGGTATCATACCCTAGAAAGCACAAACAAATAAATACATCAATATTTTGGTACATATACAAGGATTGTAGTGTCGGACCTCCACGATGTCTGGGTGTTCTAAAAAAAAACTTGTTTATTTGATGTCGATGTAGGAATTTGGAGTTTTGGTTAAAATAAAAGTGTTTAATGTATATTACTAAAATAAGTACTAATATTATTTTAAAAGTTGTTATCGTTGTTTTACAGCTGTAACCTCTACAAAATTATTCATCCATAGATTTATAAAATTATTAAATTAAAACCACTAATTTCGTGTCAATGAAATATTGACATTTGAAGATGTCTTATATTTTTGAGTTTTGGAGTAGCAATCACCATTATATAAGGGACGAGTGTTGGAACCGATGTGCGAACTCACCAATGTGTGGAGAGTAGACCGAGCTGGCCAGCATGGCGGGGTAGAGGAAGTGGGGCGTGAAGTAGGCCGCGTGCGTCAGGTGGTAGGGCAGCGGCGGCAGCAGCAGGTCCGGCTTGGCCTGCGCCAGGGGGTGGTAGTGCCGGCCCGCCCTCGGCGCGCGCTCGTGCTGCACGGCTGCAAGGGGCAAACACGAGCGTTACGTGCCGGCAAAGGAGGACTTGCAACTCACTGGACTCAGGACTGGTGACGAGTTCGTTTCATTGAAGACAAGTGCAAAAAGGTAACCCATAAAAACCAAGTTTTTATTAAACTCCCTTTCTCATTTACTAGTTGAAACTTTTTCTTTTCGCTTAACCTGCGCGTTGGGCTTCGGTCCGGGGACGCTGCGAAAGGGAGTAATAATTTTTTTTAAAATCCAACTATAATCAGGTTTCGCGTCTACCAGACGCGTCGAAATATTTTCATACGACTTAATAAGTTGTATGAAATAAAAAAGTAACCCATAAAAACCAAGTTTTTATTATACTCCCTTTCTTTGTAAAATATAACAACAATTAAAGACGAATTAAAACATATAACATAACACTAAACTTACAGTAATTTAATATATTTCTAAAATGTCAGATGTTTTGAGTTTTGATAAGACACTTCATGATTTGAAGATTAAATTCTAAAAACATTTGTCAGTCAATTTAGATTTTGGACATTCGTAGTGAAGTACCTATTAAGCATACCGACAGAGTAATTCAAATTTAGAAAATATTCCGCGACGTTATCGGGCCGCCGCGCCGTAATCAAACTTTTTTGATGATTCCAATTTGAAAAAACCAATAAAATTTCTAAAAATCCGAAATTATACTATAATTATTAATTTTTTTTAACGAAAATTTGATAGATCTTTTTGATCGTCGCCACGAGTCTACTTGCCAAGTTTCAGCTTGATTGGATAACGGGAAAAGGGTCAAAAATCGATCCCAAGTCTTTGTTGACGGCAAGCAAGCAGACGCCACAAGTTAATATAAAGGGAGTAAAAACCATTCAACATTTGAAAAATCCAAAATTTTATTAATTTTTTTAACGAAAATTTGATAGATCTTATTGATCATCACCACGAATCTGCTTGCAAAGTTTCAGCTCGATTGGATCACGGAAAAGGGGTTTAAAATGAATCCAATATTTTTGGTCAGACAAGAAGACAAGCAGACGCCACGAGTTAATATAAAGGAAGTAAAAAGCACATAAAAACGTGTCACGGAGATAAGAGATTATGATCGGAGGATTCTCGTCCCGAAAATTTGGTCCCGAAAATTGTTGATGGCCTACCGGGACGCGGTTCGCTGTCCACTGACGTGCGGCCATCTTTGAGGCATTTGTACCACGCCTTTATCCGTGAGATGCGCAAGCATCGTTCCTGAAAGTCCTGTTGCATCTTGCGAATGGTTCCCACTTGGGTCATTAACGCAATATCACTGCTCAAGTCGTTAAAAATTCACGAACGACCCCTGCACATATTAAGTTATCAGGTTTTCTTACTCTTTCAGAACTTCTGTGTGTAGTTTTCTGGGATATTCCGCCGTGTATATCTGATCTCTCTGGCCGACGTATCGGATCCCATTGTAGGGTCCAAAAGATCCCTACACATTTTTCGGGCTTCATTTGTCTGAGCAGAAAAAATAAAGATTCGATTTGAACACTGTATACAAGTAAAAAAGATGCAGTCATGATCTCAACCTTAGATTAAGAATACAAATGGTCAGATGCTACGTGTTCTAGACATTATTTCATTGAATGGAGGCATGGACGTGTGGATTTACAGAAGAATACTCAAAATAAGCTGGATATACGAAGTTGCAAATGAAAGTGCTATGGTGTCCACGAATTAAAAAAAAAGAAGTAATTACAACAATGAAAATCTGAAATCTTCGATATCTCTGACACTTGACGAGACATCCAGAGAAGTACATAATGCGAGGAAAGATTTCCGGAAGTTGAGGCCTTCAAAGTAGTGGTGGGCCATCCGGCTCACCTGACTGATCCGGCTCATCCGCTCATCAATAAGATTTAATAGGTGATCTGTCTCCACTGTGCCACGGTTTTTTCGAATGTCTGCGCTCGCCGTTCTTCTCTCAAGTTGATCGGATGAGCTGAACGCCACCCGCTCTTCCGCCCAACCAGCTCAATCAGCTGATGAGCTGAGCGGATAGAGATCCGGCTCAACGAAAAGATCGGGTTCACTGAGCCGCTTCGTTCGCGAACGACGCACCTCTACTTCAAAGCCCATGACTAGAAACCTTAAATAATATTCTGCACAGTATTCTATAGAGCTATAAGAAAAATGACGAGAAATTATTATTAAATTAGAAAATAAAATATTTTAAAACAATGTTTCTTTAGGGGGTGTTGTGGTTGAAGTGATTAATTTCTATGATTGATTTATTTATTCACAAGGTCCCTAAAATACGATGATGTTGATAGAAGCTTCTTGAAGGTCGGACGTAGTGGCTGCGTAGCTCAGCTTTGACGTTCTGTTGTCCACAGTCAGTTACCAGGTACACGAGTAGAGGTGACGTCACGGTGTAGATTTTGATGTGCAGCGGGACGTTATTACAATTTTCTTAAAGTAGTACTGACCTCCACCGGCAGCGAAACGTTGGTCACTATAACTCTGTGAGCTAGCTACTATATAACTGATTTCCGCTGTGGCGGGAGTGTGGCCTGATTGTCTCTTTGTGTGTTCCCCTAAAGCCTCAGATACACATGCTTATTTAGTGGCACGTGAGCATGCGCACTATCGACCTTCTCTAGGCCTTGCTTATTAGTGGCATCTGTGTACGCACATTGCTAGTAACGAGCATGCCACTAGCCATATAACCGCCGGTTGATTTATGAGCATGCCACTAAGTGGCATGCCACTAAGTAGCATGTGTATCTGTACCTTAACAGCCGTGTATCGCTAACACTGCTCTGGTTCACGACCGGACTTCTTCCAATCAGCATAAATGAAGGTGATCGTCCGACAGACAAAAGACGGTACAATGTCCTTTGTAGTGAAACCGCTAATGTGGGTCAGCCAGAAACTGCACGCTGGGCGTATGTGCGAGGCAACGCCCTGGGGGTGACAATGACTGCATCTTCGGCTCGTGCTGTGAGTCTTGCGGTAACTCGAATGTTGGTCAGTGGAATGCTTATGTTGCGATAATAGCCTTGTGGTGCATTGGAGCGTTGCCCCCACATTTCCAACCTTTTTCAAATCGTTTTTGATACTGAAATGTGAGAGTTGATAAACTAAAATATGATTTAAAAAATATTATTTTAGTATTTAGTTACATAACACAGAGTCAATAAAAACAAATTATAGGTGTGTAGTGATAATGGGCCAGGGTATAGATCGGTCCTAACTCTGTCAACTAATCGACCCGATGCCAACAGGTATCGAAGGGCGCACCATCAGCATAGCAGCCATACGCATCCGCTTATCCAATACGTCTTTGACGTTTCGATCGACTAGAAAAATTTAATCATGTAGGCTTATTTTTTATTTATCATAAAATTTAAACATGTAACCTCAATCATCCACAATAAATTCAAAAGTGTAAATCGACTGTGAGTGCGCTATCAACACGATCGCTTCCTTCATCGTTGTGTTTGCGGTTTATTCGTTAAAATACTTTAAACTGCGATTGGTATTCGATAGCAATTGAAATAATCCAACATTAAACACGCCAATACCAAACAATAGGTACATTGAACAAGAGATAGGTACAAAAGGAAATACCAAGAAGTAAATTAAGTGGGAATTAATTTCAAAAGCAGTAATATAATAAGGATGAACGACCTATAGTAGAAAATTACAAAAATCAGACATGTAAATATGGATAGATCGAAATCCTCAAATAAAAGATCAATATATACATACATCTAAACATACGCTCAATTCGAAAAATTTTGACGACTTTCTTGCGTCGACACAAAATGTAATAAAATACATTGACGTGATCGTTGCTGCTAAATGATTGATGCTGAAGAAACGAACTTGTAGGTATAATATTCCAAACTACAACATGTTTTCAAGCGCAAGAAGCTCTAAAAAAGGTGGTGGCATAATTTTGTAGGTCCGAAAGGAACATAAGCTTACGGCACCAGACAAATTTTTTAAGACACGTGAATGGGAATATCTGCACCTCGCACAAATGGATTACAAAATAATTGGCGATGTATAGACCAACTAATAAATATAAAATGACATTTTTTAAATGACTTTAGAAATTCACTGCAAAAAATTGAAAATACTACCAAATTAAAAAACACTTAAAAATACCACAGTGAATTGTGAAAAGTATATTATAAATTAAGAGTAAAATTTAAACTTTCGTATAAATAATGTAATGAAATCCTTGCATTTAAACTGTTTATTCAGTTTTGCAAGATGTAAAAATTAAATGGCAACAATAAATAAAAAGAAAATAAAATAAAAAAAATAATAAAAAACCGCTCGAGTACGGCATACGGCTGATTTTGGATCCATCAAATGGTGGAAATCCGTCGGACTGGTAACAGCATATCTATCTCTGAAAGATATACGTCGAAACTAATATAATAATTTTAGAAAATTGTATGAACTAAATAAAACCTTACGAAAAAATATATTTAGCTTGTTCAAAAAGAGCAAAATGATTTTGTGGCGACATAATTAATATAATTAATAAAAACAAACTATGTTTACACCACTTATTTTTTAAAAATATCAACATGTTTCGGGACCGATGGTTATTTCGTCAGGATACAACGTATATCTACTAACAAATTAAAAATCTAAAATAGAAGAAAATGAATAAATAACTAAGTACTAAACTAAAAACAAAATTAAAAGAACTATTTGTAAAAAGGACCTAACTCAAAAACTTTTTGAAAAAATAAATGATCTTGGCATCTCTCACACGCTATTCCAGTGATCTACCATCTGAGCTACTCCCCCGAGTAGAATTTTGTATGTGCTGTGTGTGCGTGTGCTAAATCGTCACATCAGTCATTTATTTTTTTAAGACACTAACAGAACAATCGCTACATGACACACAAAAAAGAATAACACATTGTAAATCGAGACTCTGCCCATTATCCCAGTTCCAAGTGTCTTCGGCACGCTCTAGCAACATGAATATGTATATTATATATTTAGTGCATGAATATAATGTGATCATACAAGAATATGTAAATAAGTAATTGATTTAATGGTTTTATGGGTTCAGGTCATTATTTGTAGTAGAAAAAAGATGTTGTGTGTGAGTGACTTTTTGAACGATGGTAGGTTATCGGCAAGAATATTAGCATCGATGTTAGAGTCAGATTGTGTCGTACCTACAGTACGTATTGTAAGTACGACACAATCTTGTGATGGGAGAAAAGTAACCAACATTATTAGTGTGCTTCGGCTTGTTGTAAAGAATTAATTGCCTTGCTTTATATTTTTGTTTATACATTTTATTATTTATACATTATTTACACCAAATTTAATTACGTATTTTTTTATTAAAAAAAATTAAAGTTTGACGTGTCAAATCCAAAAAAATTGGAATGTTTTGACAATAAATGCAAATGAATTGAAATGAAAATCATCGGATCTGATAATGGTCAACAGTCCTAAATATTTATTTATACGTTAAAATGATGTCTTAAACGTTTTCAAACAAAATTTAAACGTTTAAGCCTTGAAAGTTTGGACGCTATAGGTTTAACAACGTGAATAGTGGAATAGAAGTCAAAGAATTTAAAATATGACTAAAGATCAGCGTGAAAGGAGGAATGCAAGTCAACAGCAACGCGAGAGGAGGAATGCAAGTCAACAGCAACGCGAGAGGGGGAATGCAAGTCAACAGCAATGCGAGAGGAGGAATGCAAGTCAACAGCAACGCGAGAGGAGGAATGCAAGTCAACAACAACGCTAGAGGAGGAATGCAAGTCAACAGCATCGCGAGAGGAGGAATGCAAGTCAACAGCAACGCGAGAGGGGGAATGCAAGTCAACAGCAATGCGAGAGGAGGAATGCAAGTCAACAGCAACGCGAGAGGAGGAATGCAAGTCAACAGCATCGCGAGAGGAGGAATGCAAGTCAACAGCAACGCGAGAGGAGGAGTGCAACTCGCAAAAATATGAATAACAAGTGGATAAAAAATAATTTAAGACATGCTTTTAACTTTTAATAAAGAGTTTCACTGCGAGAAGGTGAAGGCTGGTGACACGTGGTGACAGCTGGTGGCTGGAGAGGCCAATTGCGGAAAATACTACGGATATTGCGCACCAAAACTCTTTAAACCCGTGGCATAATTATGTTGTACATCATTTTTGTCAAACCGTTATTGCTATAGTTAGTAATACAAACGAAACACAAATTTCATTAATTTTTTTCCCCTGGTATACCTAATAAAGGGTCCTGATTACATAAATGATGTCAAAGTCAGTTTAAAAACAGTTATTTTAAGTTCAAAAATGATACATTTTTGACACTTCACGCCTTGGTGCCCATATAAAATATATGTTTTTGCTGTTTTATTCATAGAAATTGCCAAATCACGTTTATCATAAGTGGGCTCATTCATTATCTTTCATGTTAACTATACGATCCTGCATTATGCCGCCACCGGCGCGGCGCGGCGGCTTGCCATGCAATATAATGAACGCCCCGCATTAGCTGAAAAAAAAAATTGTGAATTTGAATTTGGAGATTATTTTTCTCAAGAGCTTATCTCCGTTTTTAATTAACACAAAATTGGCCTTTTCCCCACCGCATACGATAATAAATAATAAAGCGTCGTTTATGGAGATGTACCGAAATATGCAGTTTTTTTCTTTTTTGAACTTCAGATACGATTTAACGACCATAGAGTGGCTTGGCTAAGCATTATTCTAAGAACAACAATCCAATGTAAATTTTTAAGTGATTTTAACGAACCTATAAAATGATACGAAGTCTTATTTAGATTCACATCATTTATTTATTAAAGCATACATAGTACCTAATATACTTTACATTTTTTTAGTTCTACAATGTATTTCAGTGTTGTTTTTTAGTTTAATGTAAAAGTTAATCACTGTTAACTTTTACATTAGACCTAGATCTGTGGTAAAGGATTTAGGTTAATCCGTTGTGTGTAGTAGAGGAATGAAAATAACGATGTTCTTTAGGTATTCAAAATTACAATTTAAAAAATTATAAATATTATAAAAATAAAATGACTTTTCTGATGCTCTAAAAATAAAATGAGTACAACACAAAAAATTAACGGGTTTCGCTTATCTCTGTGTATTTTTGTACTACATGCATTTAAATGAATTAATAAAATAAAAATTGTACCAGAAAAACATTTCAACGCATTTTTTGACGTGGCGATGAATGAAATTAAATGAAATATGATAACACTCAGCGGTGTGTGCTATCGAGGGGACCGCTCGCCTGCACACTGCGCAGTGTCAATAGAGTAAGTACGTGCGGAGATCCTCTCTTCAACGTCAGAGGCAGCTGATCGGTTCACACATGCAGTGTAATCATTCCGTGGATACAACACCTTCCCTCTCGCGAGTGGTGAAGCATGTTCCGC
>JADDOH010012650.1:0-12306 GCA_016648135.1 Agrypnia vestita
AAAAGGTTGTATGAGATTGGTTTCTCGGATGGTATGCTAAAATTAATGTCGAGCTACCTCCAAAATAGGAACCAATACGTCCCCTACGGCCTATTCGCGTCAGAGTGCTTCTTTACCTTCTCGGGTGTCCCACAAGGATCTAACCTGGGTCCATTGTTGTTTTCGATTTTTATTAATAATATAAAAAATGTAATCTTAAACTCGCGCTTTCTGTTATATGCGGATGACTTAAAGCTTTTCTTAAAGGTATCAACTTTGGACGATTTTCGTCTTCTCCAAGCAGATATATCAAATATATGTGAATGGGGAAGACGAAATAAACTATTGTTTAATGTTTCCAAGTGTTCGGTTACATCCTTCACTAGGGCCCAAAAAACTCTATTTTTTCGCTACAAAATGAACGATCAAAATCTGACAAGAACATCAAATGTTAAAGATCTAGGTGTTAGATTTGTAAGCAACCTAACATTTCACGATCACATAGAGACGATCAGTGGTGATGTTTTGAGAATGTTAGGATTTGTTCTGCGTACTGCCAGGGTTTTCGAGAATACCCGCGTACTCAGAACTCTTTACAACTCCTTGGTTCGGAGTAGACTCGAGAGTGGCTCGATGATCTGGGGGCCACATGAGGGCAAGTACTCTCTTATGGTGGAGAAAGTCCAAAAGAAGTTTCTGAGATATCTCTACATGAGAGAGTACGGGCATTATCCTTGGCTTTACCCAACCGAGTTTCTCCAGGGTATGCTTGGCTACAATAGTTTAGAGACTAGAAGGAATGTGTATTTGATTACACATTTTTATCGATTGTTGCGCGGTATGATCGATAATCCTGAAATTATGCAGAGCATTGGTTTGTATGTTCCTGATAATTACACTAGACATCGTCAGCATAGATTGTTTCACATTCCAATATACAGGACCAACCTGCCGATGGTTATGCCTGTTGAAAGAGCCACAGCTATGCTGAACAAAATCGCTTTGGGTATTGATATATTCCATGTGTCTGAGGGGGGTTTTCCGAAGCGGGATTCTCCTACACCTTTGACCAGATTTTATGTTATTTTTAATTTATTAAATACTTTCATTTTTGATATATACTTCCTAATATGTATGCCTTAAACATTTTGTTTGTCATGTACATATTATCGTGAAATAAATTGAATTGAATTGAATTGAATTGAAAAATTGAATTGAACAACTATACTATGGAACCCTCTGGAATCGTCTAGAACACTCCACAAGTCTCTCGTAAAATCTCGGAAGGTCGAGAGACACATTTATTTACCTATTAATACAAGGGCGTCACGCAACACGGAGATACTCACTCGTGACGTTTGATCAACGTGATATTAGCAACAGAGCGAACGCAGTGTGACTAGCGTTAGTGATACCGGCGATAATAAATAAAGGAATTACCTGCCGGCGGGCAAGAAGTTTTTCTACGTGCGAATACTGAAAGGAGTTTACAAGAAAGTGATCGAAGCAATAAAACAGTGTTAAATAATTCGAATTAAGAAACAGTGTAATAATTAGTGTGTGAAATATTCTGGAAATATTTCGTGACTGTAAATTTAAGAACGGTACAGTGACTTTTTTGGTAATAAATTAAACTTTTAATAGTTTAAGTGTTTTCATTTGTCTCCCACAGCCAAGCCACGTGAAAATAATTTTAAAATTGATATACTAAATAAAAATCAAAAAAATATTGCATTGATATTTTAATAAAGCACGTAAACCAACTTATGAACTGCGTATAGACACACGTTCCTAGAAATGCAAGACGTCGTCATTGGTGACTATAGAAAAGTAAAATGGGTATAGACAAATGAAACACACCTTTATCAAATGGTAATACTATATTGATTTCAAAATATTCAAATTTTTAAATGTTATTTTTACTCCCTTTATATTAACTCGTGGCGTCTGCTTGTCTTCTTGTCTGACGAAAAAACTTTGGATCCATTTTAAACCCCTTTCCCGTGATACAATTTAGCTGAAACTTTGCAAGCAGACACGTGGCGACGATCAAGAGGATCTATCAAATTTTCGTTTAAAAAATTAATAAATTTTTGGATTTTTCATACAACTTATTAAGTTGTATGAAAATATTTCAACACGTCTGGTAGACGCGAAACCTGATAATAGTATAATTTTGGATTTATGAAATTTTTTTATTACTCCCTTTCGTAGCGTCGCCCGACCGAAGCCCAACGCGTAAGTTAAGCGAAAAAAAATGTTTCAACTATTAAATGAGAAAGGGAGTATAATAAAAACTTGGTTTTTATGGGTTACTTTTTTTCATAAACAATCTCCGACGAGATCGCTGCGACACAACCGGTTAATGAATTATGAAATTGTACAAGATATAAGAATCCTCGCTGACAGACGAGGGAAACCTAATAAAATCATGTAAAATTACGTCGTATGCGAGTATTTCGAATTGAGTTTATCGACAACATGTAAGCATTGCATATTGTGCAATAATAATTGCAATTGCGATTGAATTTTCAACATTAAATTGATAATTCAGCGCCCGATACGATTACGGCACAACGAATCGAGGTGGTGACTTGAAAATAGGGTATTTATTTTACAAGCAACGAGAGAAAACTACACCAGCTGTTTATCCGATTTATTGTAAATTATACCTTGTGTAATGATAATACTTATACTTACAACAATAAATTGATCATTTAGTGTCCGATACGACTGTGGCATCGTGAGTCTACAATACCATAAATCCAATCGGAGAAAATTGCATCAATTGTTTAAATACTTGGCTTTACCCCACCGAGTTTCTCCAGGGTATGCTTGGCTACAATAGTTTAGAGACTAGAAGGAATGTGTATTTGATTACACATTTTTATCGATTGTTGCGCGGTATGATCGATAATCCTGAAATTATGCAGAGCATTGGTTTGTATGTTCCTGATAATTACACTAGACATCGTCAGCATAGATTGTTTCACATTCCAATATACAGGACCAACCTGCCGATGGTTATGCCTGTTGGAAGAGCCACAGCTATGCTGAACAAAATTGCTTTGGGTATTGATATATTCCATGTGTCTGAGGGGGTTTTCCGAAGCGGAATTCTCCTACACCTTTGACCAGATTTTATGTTATTTTTAATTTATTAAATATTTTCATTTTTGATATATACTTCCTAATATGTATGCCTTAAACATTTTGTTTGTCATGTACATATTATCGTGAAATAAATTGAATTGAATTGAATTGAATTGAAAATGACATACATACTCTAGTACAACAGTAACACAAAATCACCATTAACCGTTTTCTATCCATGGTGGTTGAAGACTCCAAATATCCCCACATTTCTATGTAAATTATAAATTATTATTCGCTGCCTCGTATTTTAGCAGAATTTTATAATTTTGTGAATTGTACGGCATTATTGGATGAGGAGGAGCACAAAAAGGAGGAGCCTAAAACTAACCATCATGCCGTTTCACGCGGTAGGCAGAGATGATAGAACGCCATATTCTTCTATCTTGGCACACCGCTTTTGCTTCGGCTACATTCATACATCTTCTCATGCAGGCTCTACGGTTTTCGAGGATTTTAACAGGGCCATCCTTCAATATTTGTAGTATTTGATCATGCAAGGTCCTGAAATGGAAATGAATATAAGTAAACGAGTTAAAACAACTAAAAAATAAAATGAACACGCCAAAAAATACAATTACAAAATATATACAGTTTTTTATATATATCTATATAAAAAACTGTAATTACATAACAGTGCAAGTCTCTCTCCAAGCAAAAGAGCTAATCTTTTTGGAGAGGTACAGCGTTCACATATATATGTATGTATCTCAGTAGTTTTAATGGTGAAAAAAATGTAATATTATTGTATACTATTTAAAAAATCACTTTGTTCGACGCGATAACACCACAGTTTTACGATATTAAATGCCAAACGAATATCTATCAAAATATATTTGTTTTACGTTGCTATACGACATGGCCAAACAGAACCAAGAAAATCATTATTAAAAAAAATATTAATTTGTTTGTATAAAATGTACTTGCATATAAGTTAGTTATAACTGTAAACCTTGCCTGTCTCAACACAGAGCTTTCTAATGAAACAAGCATAGAAAAATTTAATGCAATGAATAATCTGTACTAACATTATAAATAGGTAAAGTTTGTAAGTTTAGATGTAGGAGGTAATCTCCGACACTACTCATCCGATTTCCAAAATTCTTTCAGCAATATTTAGAACGGACCTTCAGGGTGGACAAAGACTGTATATTATTCCGTTAAAATAAAAGATCTTTTCGTGGAAACCAATTCTGTAACGCAAGTCGACGAAAAAATTGTCGAGCGAATGCGTTTCTTACGAACGCTGCCTTAACGGTGAGAGATATATGAATGCTTTCTATAGAAAAGTTGTAGAGCTAAAAAAGGCTTATAAAAAGCCATAAACGACACATATCTATATCTTAAGGTTAATTCACAAATTGATTAAATATGTATATAAAATTATTTTTTATCTGTCGGAGGTTATTAAAGTAGGAAATGTTAAAGTCTTATCAAAATAAATTTGCGTATCTATAATCACGTAAATTTTATGTACATAAAAATTGCCTTTTACACAACATTTTTTTGACGAGTAGTTTAGATTATATTGATTTTTCACTGATACTCTTATAGTCTCAAACAGTCTACGCGGGCGAAGCTGCGGGCACTGCTAGTAAATAAACAAATTGAATAAATAAATAACATTTAAATAATCATTAATGTTCTCTCGAGGAGAGCGACAACAAAAAAAGGGAGATGGATGAACATGAGATTGACTAAATGAAATATCATTAAATATCGTAAAAAATGTTCTGTTTACGTGCTCGGTCACCACGGAACACCGAGGCTTAAACAACAGGTGAAACATACTTTTTGGACTAATTCGTTTTGTTAGATTTACTAAGCTGACACTTCCTGTCAAGCAACATTGTCACGGGCATCGGCAACATTTGATGTCAACTTTACCACGCACTAGCTGTGCCCGCGCGGCTTCGCACGCGTGGATTTTTGGTGACTCTTAGTCATATTTTATCGACTTGTGTACTAACCTTGACATATAGATATATGTCGTCGCGGACTTTTTTATAGAACATTTTGAATTCTACTTCTCTACAGAAGGTATTTAAATATCTCTTACCGTTCGGCGGCGTTCGTAAAAAACTAACCCATGAAAACCAAATTTTTATTATGCTCCCCTTCTCATTGAATGAGGTTTCGTGCCTACTGAACGCGTCGGGGTCGCCCAATTTGAAAAAAACATAAAAATTTCTAAAAATCCAATATTATACTATAATTATTAATATTTTTTAACGAAAATTTGTTAGATCATTTTTATCGTCGCCAAGAGTCTGCCTGCAAAGTTTCAGCTTAATTGGATCACGGAAAAAGGATTAAAAATCGATTCAAAGTTTTTCCGGCAGACAACAAACAGCACACGCTACGTGTTAAAAGAAAGGGAGTAAAAAGCGATCGTTCGACAATTTTTTCGTCGACTTTAGTTGTAAACCAAGTTTTTACAATACTCCCTTTCTCATTTTCGGGTTTCGGATCTACCATATGCGTCGTAATCTCCATACAACTTGTTTGAAAAAACCATTAAAAATTTGAAAAATCCAAAATTATACTATAATTATTATAATTTTTTAACAAAAATTTGAAAGATCTTCTTGATCGTCGCCACGAGTCTGCTTGTAAAGTTTCAGCTCGATTGGATCACGGGAAAAAGGTTAAAAATCTATCCAAAGTTTTTTCGACGGCAAGCAAGCAGACGCCACGAGATAATATAAAGGGAGTAAATAGGTCATGGGATTCCGGTACCAAAACTGATGTACGGAAGTGAAGCCTGGAGCCGGCAGAAGAGGAATGAAAGACTACTGAATGCGGGAGATAAGATCACTTAGATGTATATGTTGCAAATACATGTAAAGCTGATCTCAGCATTGTTAACATAATCAAAAAAGGGTCGCTCAGATGATTTGGGCACGTTGAGCGAATGAACGAGGAAAGAACGATAAGAAAAAAATATGGCGCGAATGTTGACTGCACCAGAAAGAGAGGACGACGGCGGAAGACGTGGCATGGCCAGATTCCTATACTCAGTTTCGGGTTTCCAGACGTTTCGGCATTTCCACCGATTATTCCAGGCCCTTTTGGTAATTTCCAATTCACTGTAAAAATTCTACAGTCTCGAGACACAAAATTATAACTAAGTAACCAACTAACTTACCATCACGCCGTTTCCCCGTGGGGGTAGGCAGAGAGGATAGAGCGCCATACTCTTCTGTCCTGACATACAACTTTCGCTTCGCCTACATTCATACATCTTCGCATGCAAGCTCGACGGTTGTTCAGGCTTCTAACAGGTCCATCTTCCAGTATCTGGTTAATCTGGTCATGCCACGTCTTCCGTGGTCGCCCTCTCTCTCTGGCGCCGTCAGCACTTGCCCAAACCACCTGAGCGACTCTATTCTTATTCTATGTATTATGCTACGATCAGCTTTACATTCATTCTTAATATCTTCATTCTTTACTCTATCATACATGGATTTAGCACACACACGTCTAAGGGACCTCATCTCCACTGCATTCAATCTACTTTCGTTCCCCTTCTGCCAGCTCCAGGCTTCACTTTCATACATTAGTGTCGGTACCAGAACTCCGTTATGTACCGCTAAATTATAACGTCTGGGTATTTTGCATAATGTCTTGATAATACGAGGAATGTGTCGCGCGAGAGATGCGGACCGGCGCTGTCGGAGACGGCTTTGTTCTGTTCGCGATCCGCCGGACATGGGTTTAGACTTGAAAAAACGAGTATTAAGCAAATGTACTAATAAGGTTGTACTTTTAGTCGCGCGCGAGACCCAGGTCAGTCACTCCGCGCCCCCCTCCCCGCCCGCCGAGGCACGACAGCTCCGCGCACGAAAATACGAGTTTTGGGCGAGCGGCAGTAGCGTACCCGGCGCTTCGAGCCAAAGGGGACATCCAATTGTCGTGAAACTATAGTAAAATTGATCTTCTTAAAGAGTTAAGTTTACACGTTGAATACGACTTCAACGAAACGTCGAGAATCGTTTCTGGGAAAAACGTACGGTTCGTATAAGATATCCGTAATCATTTACAGTCAAAGTCAAGATGTATTATAGATTTCTCACAGAGACGAAATTATATTTTTTTTGGGAAGTAGGTATGGACGTCTTTGGGTGTTCATAGGGCTTACGACGGCTGGCTTAAGTGATCGTTTAACACAATGTAACATTCATCATTTCCGCCCATGATAGGATGCCACGTCTATCAAATTTTTGGAAGTTGTATATGTGTTGTAATAATCCTTAGCGCGACCGGCATCCAAACTTTTTTCATTCCCCTTAAATAACCACAGATGTCACTAATGAGGTATCTATTTTTTAGCAATATCCTTTTATATGTGTAACGAGATTCTTCCGAATTATTAGCATTAATTTGATTAACTAAATGTGACAAAAATCCAGAACCGTGTTCTGAAAAATTTGGAAAAGCTGAATATATTCCTCTTCTTCCTTCTAATATACCTATGTGGTCTGTTCTCCAGAGGATAGTGCCTCCTGTGAGGTGGTTCCCAGCTGCCATTCCACATTTTGTGAGGTCTTCCAGAGGGTGGTTTCGTGAGGCTGACTATGTAGTGGCATATAAGGGAGCCTGGTGCTGCCCATTCTCTGGACATGGCCACACCAGTCCCTCCTTCGCTGTCTGCTCCATCGTACAATGTCCTCAGACTCACACATCTCTCTTATTCTGGTGTTTCTCACACGATCACCGTGCCTGCTTTCAACCTCAGTGTCTTAGTAAAATTAATGTAAAGCGAAAATTAATTTTCAAAAACGCGCTTATATTTAAATATACTAAAAAACAAAAAAAAACATTTTCGACCAAATTCTTTTGCCAGAATTCTGTATCTGATATCGTCTAATGGGCATGACCAATACTGAAGTAAGCATCTGAGACTGTAGACGAGCAAGAGATACGAGGTCTACCGTGATATATGATAGACTCAAATAATGAACAGATTTGTTAACACATGGTCTTCCAATGGAATCAAAGGATTCAAAGGCTCCAATACTCCTCTCGTTCCAGCACGCTAAGTACTCTTTAGAAACCATCGGCGCGAAGCAGACTGGTAATGGATCGATGAGACGACATTTTCTCTTGTGATATTCACTATCATAGAAGCATCTCTAGCTCTTTTATCCACGAGCATGTAAAGAAAATTTTCAAAAAAAATTTAAAATTTACATGAAAAAAAATCATAAAAATAAAAATTTTGTAAAAAAATTACTATAAATATGTTACGGACGTAACACGGAGTTACGGGAACAGATAAGACAGATGGGCGGACGGACAGACAACGAAAATATAATTAAGGATTTTAATGTTTTTAAACCCTAGTTTGTTTTAGGAACTTAACGTTCTAGAATACTATAACGAGATACTAGAAAGAATTTACGCATTGTCTGAACCCCTAGTTCAAATGTCACTCGGAATAACACTATGGAAACGTCTAGAACAGTCTACAATTATCTACAACCTTCGCGAAACGTCTACAAACGCGATAAGAGCCTTTACTCAAACAATAGAAAGTTCTAAAATACCAGCGTTCGCATACAAATAGCGCGAATAGAGAGTTCTCGTGTTTGACAGGTCGATTCTTTGCAAACTACGCACGAGCCGAGAGATTACGCCCTGTGTAGCCAGTCGATAAATACTACGAGCGACAATTGATAACTGCATGTTCTAGTGAATGTTAAATACGTGTTACCCAGCGACAATAAAGAGTTCATTTACGAGTGATATGCTGCGAAATGCTGTAATTTAAAGAATAGTATTATGTTTAATTCGTTCTAAGTGTCTTTGTGCATTGAATAGTTAATTAATCATTAATAATAAATCGCCACGACACGTGAAAATACATTGATATATATTTATTTAGGCGTAAACTATTTCACGTTAACAGACCAAAGTGAAGTTAACATTCAATACAACAATTTGAATATGAAAAATACTTAGAAAATATTATACAGGTGTCTCATAGCTAGTAGCGAAAACTTTACTGGTGGATTCCTGCCTTGATAATGACAATGAGTCAAAAATGTTCGAGCAACCATGACACAATATCAATAATTATGGAGATACGCAATACCAAAGTGTGCATTTTTTTTCAATATTTCCGACAAATTTTTTTCAGTAACCTGTATCAATTAACAGACTGCAAAAGGCTTGACTAATCAGCTACTTCTTCAATTATTTCATTTGTATCTAATTTCACGTGGATTTCTCTTTCTGAAGAC
This sequence comes from Agrypnia vestita, assembly GCA_016648135.1. NCBI lineage: Eukaryota > Metazoa > Arthropoda > Insecta > Trichoptera > Phryganeidae > Agrypnia > Agrypnia vestita. The sequence goes on from JADDOH010012650.1 coordinate 9,378, forward strand.
CTAATCATGAACGCCTCTAACTTAAAATGACTCAAACTACTTCATAACCTATTTTTACTCCCTTTATATTAACTCGTGGCGTCTGCTTGCTTGCTTGCCTGCTTGCCGTCGAAAAACTTTGGATCGATTTTTGACCCTTTTCCCGTGATCCAATCGAGCTGAAACTTTGCAAGCAGACACGTGGCAACGATCAAAAAGATCTATCAAATTTTCGTTAAAAAATAAATAAATTATAGTATAATTTCGGATTTTTAGAAATTTTAATGGTTTTGTCAAATTGGAATCATTACAAAAGTTTGATTACTAGCAACGGCGGCCCGATAACGTCGCGGAATATTTTCTAAATTTGAATTACTCCGTCGGTATACATAATAGGTACTTCACCGCGAATTTCGAAAATCTAAATTGACTGACAAATGTTTTTAGAATTTAATCTTCAAAGCATGAAGTGTCTTATCAAAGCTCAAAACATCTGACATTTTAGAAATATATTAAATTACTGTAAGTTTAGTGTTATGGTATATGTTTTAATTCGTCTTTAATTGTTATATTTTACAAGGAAAGGGAGTATAATAAAAACTTGGTTTTTATGTGCTTTAAAACAGAAAAGCCCCTTTGACGTGCTTCCTGAGCGAACGGTATAGTGATCGAATGCTAGGCCCAATGGTCAAAACCTTTGATCATCACTAGGCGGCACGTTGGCCCCCGACGCCACTGGCGAGACGTGAAACAAAAGTGCAGAAAAAAATGAACAGGACGAAGCTAAAGACTGGCTCCATTAACATACCTCTCGAGAGGAGATAATGGAAGTTGGCAAATGTCACCGTGTCGGGAGATGACGATACATCCACCGATGCAGGTCGCGTCAAACCTTCGATGATAGATCGCGGCCGTTCTGACGCCGGACTAGTAGACTAAGAGCCAGAGACCGCCAGACTTACCTTTAGGGAATGCAATCCCGAGTCGGGGTTGACCTTTCGGGATCACTCGAGATTAGAATTTCCAATCCCGCGGGGTCCCTACGGATCGGGATCCCGATTTTGTGTTTTTTTGTTTATTTATAGAGCCGAATAGCAATCAATTACCCGACACCTTCTCTTTTAACGTTTTATTAACACATGTTTTTGTAGTATTATTAATATTTAAAATATTTAAAGCATGGTTATAAATTATAACAGAGTGTTAGTTAAATAAGTATAAACCACTACCAGATTTAAGGTTTACCAATTTCGAGACGTACCCGTCTCTTTCGACAGGACTAACACTACACTACTACGTTCACACTAAACACCACAACCATATTACTGTTAACCTTTCATAAATATTTATCATATGCGTGTTAATCTTGTCAAACACTAGCATGCACTTGCCTACAGAACGATCAGGAATCTACGAGGGAGAGGAAGTGAGAGGGGCGGGGTACCAAATCTTTTGTGAAAGTTAAATTGAAAAAAGGGCTGTATGGAAAATTGATCTGGTTATTTATTAGAGGTGTTTTATTATTAACCGCATCCCTTATGTAAAAAATTCTAAATTATTTAATTTACAACTTTATTATTTGGTATTTAATATATTCACCCTTGTATTTAAGTCAAATTTATGATTATTTTCTATGAGGTGGTTTGCGAATTCAGAAAAATTGTTGTTAATACACCTATTTTGTACCTGTATTACCTGTTATCTGCCAAAATCCCCCTAAATCAAATGTCAAAATATCCAAACCTGATATTTCAGGTTTGACACTATAACGTAAGTCTGGCGGTCGGTGGCCCTGCTCCATAGTGTTGGCGCGCGGAACAGGTCTGCGATCGACAGCGGCGCTAACCATTTATATAGAAATAATGCCTTTCTTTCGACAAACGGATGAAATAAGCCGTTGGATAAACATTTTCCACTTTTTAATGTTAACGGCGCGTGTGGGGGCGACGCGCGACCAGGGCTACCACCAAATTATTTCAGAAATTCAAAAAAATTTCGACTAATTCTGTGGACGAAAGGAACAACCGAACGAGTCAATAAATGCGGGTTTTCGGGAGAGTCAAAACAAAATTGGGGAATTTCGTTTCTTTGCGAAATATCTCTTAAGCCCTTAGTTTTTTTATAAAATTTTTGCACCATTAGTTTTGTTTTTTACACGAGAAGCAAGTTGACTAATTTATCATGACATTTAATAAAATGTATTTATAATAATTTAATGAAAAAAATGTTCCTGAATTTTATTTTACCGGCTTCGACGATAGGCCGAGATGCTCCCTTGTCCCGGTGGACATTGACATAATTATCCATTCGAACGAAAGACACAATTCTCGATCCGAGTAAAATAAAAATCAGATCATTTTTGGCAGAATTTCTCTCTTTAATATTTTACTACGACATAGAAATTCCAAATCGAAAGTGATGGTATTCGAGAGAGACGAAAGAGTGACTAAGTGTGATGCAATTATAAACAACGAATGCTTAGAACAAGTGAACGAGTTTGTGTATTTGGGAAGTATGTTTAGTAGAGACGGCAAGGCTGATAATGATATCGAAAGGAGAGTGACTGCGGGAAACAAAGTTAATGGTGCACTAAATGCAATTAAGGCCAATAAGAATCTGTCAAAAGAAGCAAGACTAGCGGTAGATAATGGCGTTCTAGTGCCAACCCTCATGTATGGAAGTGAAGCCTGGAATTGGCAAAAGAGGAATGAAAGTAGACTGAATGCGGTGGAAATGCGATCACTAAGACGCTTGTGTGGAAAATCTTTGGTCGATAGAGTGAGGAATGAACAAATTAGAACTGAATGCAATGCTGGCTGTAGTGTGGTAGATAGAATAAAGAAAGGAGTGCTGAGATGGTTTGGTCATGTGGAACGTATGAACGAGGAAAGGATGGTTAAGAAAATATATGATGCGAATGTTGAAGGCAACAGGAATAGAGGGCATCCGC
>JADDOH010012651.1:0-13706 GCA_016648135.1 Agrypnia vestita
ATATATACAACTTCCAAAATATGAATAAGCATGGTATATTCTATCATGGGTGGAAATGGCGAATGTTACAATTGTGTAAAGTGATCACTTAAGCCAACCATAAAAAGACAGGTCATAAGTCTTGTTACACCCAAATGACTTCTATACCTACTTTCCCATAATTAATACAGTTTCGTCTCTGTGAGATATCTATAATATACACTAATTGATAAATAAAAATATATTTGGAAACTAGACATATAGGTTTATGGCATCACGTAGGGGAATTTCGATATCTAAAAAAATGGCGGACTAGCGAATTTAATTTTCGATTTTTTATAGAAAATTTTCATCATTTATTTAAAAAAATAGAAGGGGGCCCTCTGTAAAAAAATCCTTACGTGGTGCCATAGAGACTGGATTTCCAAACAGACATGCAAATCGGATGTTTATTTTTTCTGATATGCTGTCAACCAGGTTCAAAAATGTACTTTTGAGAAAAACGCATTCAAAGTTTTGCTGAAAGATAATTCAACATACAAACAAAAATTTTTTAACCACTATATCTCCGTCAATTTTACAAATTTCTTTAAAATATTTGATGAGAGTATTTTTAACAAATGCATCTTTCAGAAAATCAAAAAAAATGACAAAAAATATTTTTTCACAGTCGTCTGGGGCGTTAAGGGGATAAAGAACTTCAGCACCAACTCGGAGATGACAGATTACGTAAGACCGGAAGGTCGTTGTTTCGACCATGATATCGTACAAGTTCTGCATGTATGCAGAAATTAAATTACGCTGTTGTGGGCACAAAGTTAAGTAATGCTGTTATAGGCACAAAGTTATAAACAATAAAAATGAGATATAACTGTAATTTACCTTCATTAGTTTAGGTGCTGATAAAATTCCAAAAAACTTGAGCATTTGCAATCCTGAGAAGTCCGTGGACTCTTTACCCTTCACGTAGAACTCGTTATCCCTGTCCTCCAGGGAGTTCACCTTCAGCCCGAAGGCTGTGTTGGCTATGACGTCATTGGCGTACCTGGTGAAGGCATCTTTCATTTCCACTTCTATAAGTCCTTTCTCTGAAATAAATAGATTTATTCTCATCGTTATTATTTTTTCGTTCGCATAGCTAAAAAAGGGTTCGCAAAGCGAACAGAACGTACCCTTATTCTCCGGCTTCTTCATCTGCTCGATGTAGAAGTCGGCCAGCTGCTCAGCGATCTCCGCCACGTACTGGAACATGCCCCGCATCTTGGCGCTGGTGAAGGCGGGGCTCAGCGTGGCTCTCATGTCGCGCCACTTCTGACCTGGACATGGAAAACTTCTATTAAAATCTACCCCTTCATTAATAGTGTTTATTTCACAGAACGTTGTAAAATAGGAGCCGTCAACTTGACTTCGATCATGTAGAAAATATTTAAGAGATTTACAATGGGAATATCCTATTCATGAGATTATTTGGAGATAACTCTGGGCTTAGTGTAGGTACTTACTGTGTCTCTAGCCCTGTATACCTACCTGTCTCTGAGATTTTTTCAAATAACGTCGGCGTAAACAATAAGGACAAAATACATAATTTTTAATTTAGTTTTAAAGTTAGGTATTCAGCAATTTACATTATTGTGTTATTATTTATTATCTAAAATATGTTTGCTGTTTTTTTAACTGGACCGATTTGCCAGATAGGATTCGCTGTTCTTCTTGCTTCTTCTTCTCCGCTTCTCGCTTCAAACGACAAATGCCAGTCTATTGACAACCTCAACTGAATGCTGGAAATTAATAAAGCGTTAAGTGCCAAAAATATATATTTTTTAAATTCATTGTTTCGGAGGTACGTTCGTAGAACTCCATAATCACACATATGAAAAAAAACACATTGTTGCTTAAGTTCTACTTTTTTAATATTCTGAGACGCGTTTCGCCTTATGATGGCATTATCAATCCAAATATTTTACATTCAACAACTTGAATTTATATTAAAAGTATTAAAAAGAGATGCTATATAATTTTAAGAATTAATTAAAATAAGACTAAAAGTAGATTACCCACACTGACTTTAAAAAAATGAAAAACCTAATACATTAAAGTATCATTACCATTTGGCATTTTACTCTTAATCATAATTTTAAAAAGTAACAATGTATTCAAAATCTTGATGTTTCGGGAAGAACATTATAGAACAAAGGAGCCGTGTAAAAAAAATCTTTTTTCAAACAGTGTCTTGGCATTTACCGGCTGTAGGGAAGCAGCCATTATAGTGTTGCGTGTTTGCTGAGTTCTTTTTGCGATAACTTTGTTTTCAATGCCTTCGAAAATGCACGCTGAAGCAAGCTAGGATGTTGTTTTCTTACTGACTTTGTTTTAATTATATCTTACCTCTTAGCGAGAAAAGATTTTTGCCAAACAGAGGGTCCGTTTCCTCATCAATGACCCCCATATGGTCCGCGAAGTGGTCGAAATCCTTGATTGTGATCTGCTTCAGCACCTCCAAGTCCTTGACCATCACCAGGCGTGTCAAGAACTGGCGGACACCGACGTATCTGAGGAGTTGAAATTCTCTTGTCAGACAAAAATTGAGTTGATGTCTCAACACATTTGCTCTCAGTAAGGGTAAAATTAGACAAAAGTCTTAAGTCCCTTTAGTAAGTAAACTAAGGTGTGATTTGCAATCAATGTCAATGATAAAAACTAAACGATTAACTGAAAGATTCGGGAGAATTCTATCATCGTCGTCTTTTTTTTTGAAATTATCCTCGAAGATCGAAAGCCATGCGATACCGATTCCTGAATGTTCTTTCGGAAGTATTTTTTGAAACTCCGTTTCTCATTATTTCTATGTTGAATTTAATATATTATGCTAACCTAACTGGGCTGTCTTTGCCCATTGAGGCAAATATTTTACACTTTTTAAATGTATATGCTGGCTTATAAATTAAAAATTACTTTGACAATCTGACACATTTTTTTTGTTAAATGTCCTAAAAATTTAAATAACAGTAAAATAAAAATTTCGGAAATGGCGTGGTAGTGGAATGAAATAAGGCGTGCGATTGCTGTAAGATGTTTATTTCTCGCTGAGAGATAAGCTCCGGGAGCAAGTGAAGATGTACGAGTAAAATAACATCGAAATACTGAGAACACGCGGCGAGAAGTTCTTCCAAGACAGAAGCGTAGCAAGAGCGATGATGTAACAGAATCTGTTGTATTTAAGCCCCTATATATACCCTATCTGTGTCATTTGCACAGGATTGCTTACGATTCATTTTATCTTCATTTGCAGCAAAGTATCCTTAATTTCATGACCTGCTCGTTTGACCCTGCTCAAGGATATTATCCTCACAATTGCACCTACGTACCCAAATTATTTTGCCGACTACACATTATTCAACACTGAATCGGGTCAAATATGCACGACACCAAAATCATGTTGAGTCAGTAGAACCATCTCCATACAGAATAAATAAAAAACAGTTAAATTCTCACTTTTCTTCCGGAAACGAGTTGTACAGCCTCGACGTGAGGTCCTTGAAGTGTTCCTGCCTCGTCACCGTTTTCAGCATGTGCCCCACAAAGGGGAGATACGCGGTGGGACTCTTCACCCCCCTCCTGCTGAAGAATCCATCCTCCCAGCGGCCGTACAGGAACAGCAGGCTCACCAGCCCGATCAGCACCAGGAGAACATCCCAGGCCTCCAGGAACATTGTCTGGAAAGGCATTTGCCATGGGTTAACGGGCTGCTATTCAGATCGAGTATCGTTTTTTTTAGCAAAACTGTTAACAAATGAGAATTCGACTTGACTCTGACTTCGTCGCCAGTGTAATTTGACATGTAATATGTATCTCAGCAGCTATGTAACTTGATCAAATAAATTTAGTTCACTTTTGTTAGAATGTCTTTCTTTTCTAAATAGCCTATTTTCCCCTACTTGTTTATATAATAACATGAATGAATATAATATTTACGAATTAATACAAATTGAAACCGATTTTTACATATACAGTGTATCCGATGGCCGGTTTCGGAGGCACAAAATATGTACAATTTCATAGAAAAAACTTAACGCCATTTTCCGACTTTAGGTCATTTTCCCCCATTATTATACCACCCATGTAGACATCCTATAAAGATTAAAGAGGTCTTATTTGAAAGGTGAAACAAGATGAATTAATATTATGTTAAGTATTTTACCGATTTTTTTAAAAAGATATCAAAAATAATTAAAAAAAAATATATTAAAAATACAGTTTTTTTTTAGTATTAGCTCTAAAAAAATTCAATAAATAGTTAATTTATAAATGTCTGTTGATATAATTTTTTTAATGACATAAAGGGTGTATTTTGTGTAAGAAATTGGTCGTATGCCATCAAAAGCTCAGATATTTTTTAATTCAATTTATATTTTTTTATTTAATATTGGTACAAAAACAATTCTTACATATTTACATATCAAATTGACATTTTTTTATGCTTTGTAGTCATGTAGACCTCATCAGTGAAGAGAAGCTCTTGAGTCTGATGAGGGAGCCTCAGTTCTTATTTTATATTATTTATTTATATATATTATATTGTATATATATTATAATTTTATATTGAAATTTACACCCTGGCAACTTCTGTTTAGCTACAGACATGCTGCAGAGTCGCTCTCGATCGTTCGCTAATTTATAATGGTCGCACTCTACAATCCCAATTATATTAATTTCGTTGTCTGTCTGTCCGTCCGTCCGCGTAATTTCGTGTAATTTCCTTAACTTTTTTATGGTAAAATTTATTTTGTCAAAAATTTTTTTTCCAAAAATCTTGTTTTCCTGTAAAACATTTTTTTGAAGTTATTTTTTTCGAATTTTTAAAAATAAAATAAATAAATAGGCGCATATTTTTTATTAGGAACCGACATGTAAAATTACCGTCATTTTCGAAGGGTTACAGCTAGTGTTAACAATAATTGTCAAGATATATACTGCAATAGCAATATACCCTATTTCAGAATACGGCCGATTATGTGCGCATCGCGCAAAGTAAAACTTATATTAATCCACATGAATGTTTGGTGTTGCGCGAGGCGTTGTTTGAAAATTGTCGTATAATAACAATTGCGCGAATCATCATATTGAACAAGCGTGGGTATCATGACCAACGGTCTCCAGTGTGAAGGCCGCACTGCTCTGTGATGATTAAAGTCAGGGCCGGCCTCAGGATGGCGCAAAGGGTCCATTATATATTGCAGATAAACTATAATACAATTGCTTCCAAACAAATGTTGCATGAAGCGCGTACGTTGCCAATTTCAAAAAAAAAAAAAATAATATGGGTGTACAGAGTGTTTTAAAATTCTGTCACGAGATGGTACAAAGTAGGTTAGTTACTCGGGAAGCGTTACTTGGTATTCAAGAACTGATCCAAGATGTATAAAAATGTACACACATGCTTCATTGACTTCCTCAAAGCGTTTGACAGAGTTAGACATGGCAAAATGATTCAAATCCCGAAAGCCTCTGGAATAGACGATAAAGATAAAAGGATAACAGGTAATCTTTATTGGAACCTGAAAGCAGCAGTAAGAGTAGAACAATGTCTAACAGACGAAGTAGAAATAAAGAGAGGCGTGCGACAGGGGTGTATTCTTTCAGCCATTTTGTTTACCTTGTATTCAGAGGAAATATTCAATAAAACTTTGCAAGAAGCTACTCAAGGACTTGTCACGTATGAGAAGATTCTGAACAACCTGCGTTATGCAGACGTTACGGTACTTTTAACAAGTAACACCGAGAAACTATAACTTTTGCTGAATAAAGTAGTGAAGACATGTGAGAATTTTGTGTTAGAAATTAATACAACTAAAACAAAATGCATGCTCATAAGCAAAAATAATATATTATATTGCTGGAACGAAACTAGAGAAGTTTCAGTATTGTATAATTTGGCCCGTAATTTAAGTGAAAGATGGGATCTCTCGATTATAGTCAAATGCCGCATTATGCAAGCTCGTTCAACCTTTGGTCTGATGAAAAAGATGTTCTGCAGTCATTATCTCAAACTTGGATTACGAATGCAAATAGTCAGATAAGGCGACTTGAGGCATTCGAGATATGGATTTACTGAAAAATACTCAAAATAAACTTGATGAACAGAGTTACGAATGAAGACGTTATGGTTCGGATGTATAAAGAAAAAGAAGTTATTGAAACAATAACCTTCACAGCTACGAGGATCGACTTGCCTTTTTCAAGATGCAAAAACTTGAGTCCCGACGGAAAATATCCGATCTCGTTGTGCTACACAAGATTCTCAGCGGAGCTATTGATTCTATTTCTCTATTTGATATAAATTTGCATGTTACACCCCGTATAAGTAACCCGGAGTTCTTTAGAAGAAGCCAGCATACTAATAATGTTGGTTTCTTTTCTCCCATCACAAGGTTGTGTCGCACATATAGTATGTATTGTGCTGACCTTAACATTCATGCTGATATTCTGGCATCATCGTTTAAAAACTCACTCATACACAACATCCATTTTCTAAACCTATAGATCCATTTAATCAATTATTTAATAAATACTAATCGCATTACATTCAAACACTAAATATACAATACACATAAATGTACATGTAAAATATACTTAAATGCAAAAATACATGTTACTAGAGCATGCCGAAGACACTTGTAATTGGGATAATGGGCATAGTCTTCATTTATAATATTTTATTATTAGAGTATCACGTACCTATTAGTCTGTTAGTGTCTCTAATAAATATAAAAAAAATCTAAAAATCCGAAAACTAAAATATCTCGGGCATATGATAATTGGATAACTATCCAGAGAAGTGTGAGATCTTGCATCTCATAATGCTGGAAAAGATTGCCGGAAGTCGGGGCCCTGGAAGAGGAGAAGAACATCACGGCTGGAAAACCTGAGACAGTGGTTTGGCCGGTCTACTGTATAGTTGTTCCGGGCCGCAGTAAACAAAATTCTCTTAGCCAACATGATAGCCAACGTCCGTTGGACGGATAGAGCACAAATATAAGAAGAAGCGAATAACTATCAATAACTGTGGATATATGTTTGTTTAAATTGTTTGATTTCCAAATATATTTTTTTTAATTCAGTGGCCCAAACTTTGCACACACACAACCAACTCTGGAGAAACAAAACTAATATGGACATCAAGCAAACCGGTATCTGACATCACTGGTGCAGTCCTTGAACGTTCTGTTTACTCTGCGTTTTGAAGAGTACCTACATGTGCGTGTCATGTCTCATCGGTACGTGTTTGTATAATGTATCGCGCCTTTAGACGTCGCGCCGGCGTCCAAAAAGCCAAATTCATTAGTATACATTTTAATTAATCGAAAAAACTTTACTACTCGGAATAACTTTACGTCTACCGGTTTCAATACCACTGTGTCTTCGTCAGGACAAAGTATACTAATTATCCATTACTTATTTTGGTAAACAGGTTCATTTTTGAACGGGTCGTGATAATTAAGAACTTTGTTTCATGTCCAGTGACTTTGCGTAATAAATTAAAATTTCAAATTTTCACCTGCCCCCGCAACCACCATCCCGTGACAGTTCATTATAAATGTGTCTTAAATATATGCGTGGGGGAACATATTTCCACTGTGCCCCTGTCCCTTCGCCCATAGGATAGGTTTATTTCTTCTTCTTCTTAGAATTAGGCAATCTTCCCTCAAAGAGCTAGGTTTATTTCAACTCTGTATAATTTTATACTCTGCGGTTTCAATAATAATTATTATTCGATACGATCGTTGATACTGTCTTAAGTATTAATTTACAAATCAGAGTTTGCTGAAAACCCGCACTGTTTATCTTTAATGGCATTTCTAAAGATACATATACACAAGGAAAATCTATTGTCATGGGACGTGGCTTGGGAGACGAATGAAAACAATTATTTTAATTGACCAAGTCATTTGACACGATTGTTCTGCAGCACTTATCTCTAATGCACACTTCTTCGTAAATACAAATACTTAATTATCTCTGAATAACACTTACGAGAAATTTCTGTTTACTATCGCACTCGCTTAATATATAGTAAAAACGTCGCACGGGCTTTGCTATTTATAGAAAAAATGTTGACTTTCCGATTATTCCAGACGTTTGTAGAGTGTTCCCGTCGCTTCCTGACTGTTCAGAATGTAATATGGAATGCACTAGAAATTGCGATTATATTGTTTTCATCGACGTATTACGAGAGATTCTGTACGTTCTCTCTTGTACCATCTCTAAACGCTATTATTTTTTGCGAGTCACAAATTGCATAAATTCAACGTAGAGCATTGATATTTTTGCAGAATATATTTATAATACCGCTTTCTCTTCGTATAACTTACTTGTATAACTGGTTTTATTAGAAATTTTGTGGGTTGTTGCATCGTGTTCGCAGAAATACTTTTACCATTTATTTTATTGCGAAGTTTCAACATAATTCAACGATATACAATAAAATATAAAACAAACTAGAAGGACCAGAAAAAATCTATCTATCAAAAATACCTTTGGTTACCATCAGAATTGGAGCATCCGTTACCGATTTGGCTATCTTGACCATTTAAGATTACGAAAAATAAGAGACTAATACATATATACATATGTACACGTAGGATACGGATCGTATTAGTTAAGGATGCTTTATTTCGAATCCTTGTTGTGAACAAATATTTTATTGATAGACAGATTTTTTTCTTGAGAGAAGATAATTTTAAAAATACATTACATAATATAACTAAAAATCAAGTACCTCACGGTCAAGTTTTTCAAAATATGCATTCTAAGAGAAGTTTTAGTTCTCGTAATTGAAATAATGTATTGTATGCATTAAAAGTGATAATTTTGCATACCAACACAACACAATATCCTTATTTTTTTCATATTTCTTATAACGTAACAGTCACGTATAAAAGGAATATTCTTGCACTGAATTTAAAGAAAAATGTTTAAAAAAAACTTATATAGAGGTATCATTATCAGTTACGAAATCTATATTTAATACATTGTACTTTTCTCATTAACAAGTTAGTATAACTTGTTAATGAGATATATAGAACTTTAAAAAATTTGATAATGTGTGGATGTTCTTACGATGGAATTGGTGAATGTTGCAAGTGTGGAGGGTGATCACTTAAGCCAGTTCATACAGCTTGTCAGCCCTGAGCCATCGTACAAGAGACTTCCATTCACTTTTCTCATATATAAATAGTTTCGTCTCTGTGAGACTTCTATAGTTTTTCCTTGATTAAAAATGTTTCAATCGAGATGTTTTAATTTTTTTTATAAAATAATAATAAAAAGTCATACAAATATGATACTTTGGCATATTGTAGAATTAACGATGCACATTAGTATTTTGAAGTAGATTGTAACCAAACATTCACAAATAAAAGGAATATTCTTGACTTGAACTTAAAGAAAAATACCTCGATTGCAGATGTATTTCTTTTCAGTATAAAATAATAATGAAAAGTCACGAAAATATGATACTTTGGTACACTTTTGAGGCACGAAAATTAGACATATTAACTCTGGATACTGGAATAAAGTTTATTTATTTATTTGTAAATTCTTACAAGCGTATTGCAATGTGTTATAGATATCACTTAAAGAAATTAATGAAAAAGGATTTAATGGCAATGAGAATAACTATTTGAAATGCCAAAATAAAATAAACTAATACAATTCAAAAAAAAGTGCTTAAACTGTACAAGTTTAATCCAACGTTCTATAAACTTTTGTCCACAATTCATAGCCATATGATGATGATAATTACAGAGCAAAATATACAACGCACAACCGAATCGTGGACCAATCGTACAAAGCGTAAAAATAAACACAATAACAATTGAATTTAACCTGTTTTTCGACCTTCAGTTATATAATTCCTCGTTAGTATTAAAAAGTAGTTTTAATCAATAACTCGATGTAATTCACTTGATTCACTGACCGCGCACATTTGTAAAATACCACACTTCCGACTCGCGCGACTTCTCATTCGTGACTGTCATCACTAGGGATGGGCGTTGAATGGACGGACTAGTTGAAATCAACCGTTAACGTTGCATCGACGCGTCGACGGTTTACGTTCATCGCATGGACTAGTTGAATTCGTAGACGGTGGATGGCGGACGCCGTGGTCGGTGGACGATTCAAGATTTGACAGAGACTTGAAATTAACTGACAAAGACTTGAAATTTGAATGCATGCGTAGGGCGAGATAGGCTTAATAAGCTATTATCTATTATTTTTTACTTGATTTGTGCGATGTGCACGTGCGACGTTTCGGTGAATTCCCAATTTTGCGCTGTATAAAATAAAACAATTCTGTTTAATTATTTTATTTTTTATTGAACTAATATTTTACTGCTTACATCTGATATTGTTGTGTATACCTACTTCTTTCTTTATTATATATAGAAAGAAGTATATAAAACAATATGTAAAAGACTATAATGTGCGTAAACAAATAAATAATAAAATATTACTTTTTACATATGAGTACAAGTAGCGGTTTTACTATCCCCGAAACTATATTCCTACGAACTTCTTTAAATTTTAAAAATTAACGTAATAAAAATAGCCAACGATTGAGCCGTCGACCAGCGTCGCGTCGAACCGTTGACAGTTGACCATCGTCCCGATGTTTAGATAGAACGTCCGCGACGTCCCCGTAACGAAGTTGACGCGTCAACTAGTTGACGAATTCAACTAGTTGATCGTCTCGTCGATGGATGGACGTGGACGGTCTCGTTTCGTCGACGGTAAATACGTCGACGACCCATCCCTAGTCATCACTGATCAGATCTCAGATCAACTGTTGATTTACATGACTCATTGACATTCATTGCTTTGTTTGTATTGTAATAAAAAACACGTTACATGTTACGCGCCGAATCTGCGTATTAAGCCGGCGCGGCGCCGCACTGCGCGTATCTTCCGCCGTGTTTTTTCCATCGCGTACCGTAGCGCCGGCCTTATGGTTACGAGATTGTATTACACGGGAATTATGTAATACCCATACATTAATTTTTTATTATAACATTTAAATGTACTAAAAAGTATTAAATTATTTTTGCTTCACTTTCCAAACAAGAGGTGGGCGCTTATACAGGTTTATTTGTAAAACATTAATAACCTCGCAGGACTATATTCCTGCCTTGATTTTGAGTCGAAAATGTTCAATCTATTGTGACCTAATACCAATAGTTATAGAGATATGCGACATCAAAGTTTGCATTTTTTTTAAAAATATTTCTGGCTTCTTTTTTGTAAAACATTGAACTATCATTACAGTAACTTATATCGAATATGAAAAATTCATTTCCTTTAATACCATTCAAATAAAAGAATAAAAACCTTTTAATTCTAATTGGAAAACATTCCAATTGGAATTTTTTAGGGTTTTTATCATTTTATTTAATTTGTATTGAAGCGAATGAATTTTTCGCCATCGATATAAATTATTGTAATGATAGTCCAACGTTGTACAAGAAATAAATAAGAAATATTGAAAAAAAATGCATACTTTGATGTCGCTTATCTCCATAACTATTGTTATTAGGTCATAATAGCTTGAACATTTTTGACTCATAATCAAGGCAAGAACATAGTCCTGCGAGGTTATTAATGTTTTACAAACAACCCTGTATAAATAGATTACAGAATTCTGATGTTGATGGAGGGAAAGCGCTTTTATTTGAAGAGTGAGACAAAAATATTTTTGGCAAAATCTATTTTTTACTTTTTAGTAAGTACTTTTATAAGCGTGATTTAAAAAATATATATTTTAATGTACCTAATATAATTTTCTTCTTTTTAGTCATAATATTACCTACCGTACAAAATCACTTCGGGCACCATCTTTGCGTGACCTCATCAACTGATTTCCCTTATAAAACTTTGATTAATTTATGATGATAGATTTATTGATTGATTAGAGAATCTGACAACTGATTCATGGATTGTCATCGAGAATACGTCAGTATGCAAAATTTCAGCTCATTACTTTATATATTAGTATCTACCACACTACAGCCAGCATTGCATTCACTTCTAATTTGTTCATCCCTCACTCAATCGACCAAAGATTTTCCTCACAAGAGTCTTGGTGACCGCATCTTTTTTGCCAATTCCAGGCTTCACTTAGATTCGTAGATTAGATAGATCACTTAGACAGTGTTTCCCAAACTATGGGTCGCGACCCACTGGTGGGTCGCGAGTGGATATTAGGTGGGTCGCAGTCACAACACCGCGCAACACGTCTCCTCCAGGTCTTGTCGTGTTTATTATAGATAACGAAGTGCATCCACATATCAATATTGTGTCTGCAATTTTCACTCATTTAACAGAGTTAAAAAATAATTTTAACGAAGAAGAGATAAAAACGTTCAACAGGATAGACTAAAATCCATTTCAAGGCTACATACCCACTGAAATGTCAACAAAAGCAAGTGAAGAACTTATTGATTTATCTGCTGAAAAATACTTTTAATCGCAAGCAATTAACAAAATTCTGGCTTTCAGTTGCTGATACTTATCCCTGCTTGTTGCATGACGAAGCGATGAAATTCCTCCTCTTCTTCACTACCTCATGTGAAGTGGAAGTTTCTGCCATGGTTTCTATTAAAAGACTAAATACACAAATAAATTGGACGTATCGAATTCACTGCGATTAAAAGTGACTAAAATTGAAGTCAACGTTAATGCTGTTATGACAAAAATAGGCAACAAATTCATCCTTCCCATTAAAATATCACATACATATTAGCATTTTTCGTAATAAAACATTTCGATTATATTCGAGGTTTTTCTTTTTTTCTTAATTGAACAGTCTTTTGTATGGTAACAATATGAATTGGGAAAATGTGGGGCAGGAGGTGGGTCCCGAAATTTTTTTTTTGGTGGGTCCCGATCCTTTCAACTTTGGGAACCACTGACTTAGACACATCAGGATTGGCACTGTAACGCTAATATGAACCGCTAATCTTGCTTCCCTTAACAGGTTCTCATTGGCCATAATTGAAAACATAATAAAACATATAATTGTGTAAAAATATTTTATTCATCAATATTTCTAAGCTTCAATCCAATCCAAAATCCCTTTTCAGCTTGCAAGTTGAAGGTGTCATTTCTTAGCTGTATTGGGTGCTGTGTTTTGGGGATCTGGACCAGCTGGAACTTGTGCAGGAGATGAAACATCACGGCCTTCGCTTCCATCAGGGCGAACCGGGAACCTTAAATATAATAAAATAATTTTTAATGGATTAATACAATTATATTTATTAATCCATTGGATAAATATTTATTTTGATTCGATCATTTAAGGCCTATAGGGGATGATGTCTTATAGGTTACAATATATAATAATCTTTGGAATTTATCAGTGTACAAGGTTGCGCGTGTGTTGTGATATCAGTTAAGTATAAAGAACGACTCAGTGCAAAGACGCGTCAAGAGATATACAGGGTGTCTCATAGCTAGTAGCAAAAAACTTTACAGGTAGTTTCATACCTTGATAATGAGTCGAAAATATTCCAGCGACGAGTAGTTACGGAGATATGTAATATCAAAGTAAACATTTTTTTTCAATATTTCTGACTTATTGTTTACAAAAAGTATCACTACAATAACTGATATAGATTATAAAATATTAATTCGCTTTAATACAAGTCGAATAAAATGTTAAAAATCTCGAAAAT
>JADDOH010012652.1:0-56543 GCA_016648135.1 Agrypnia vestita
GCTTCTGCTGACAATGTACCGACAATGAACTAAGACCTTTCCGTTCATGTATTTCCTGCATAACATTTTTTAAATAATTTTAGCTGCACAAACCCCAGCTTTTACGGCTGCGTCCGCCAAGGAACTGGAGCCAACATCCTGAACCCGATCAAGAGTGCTCGTCTGCGAACCGTCCAATCATTCAATTTCCGCTATGGCCGAGTTGAAATTGCAGCTAAAATGCCGGCAGGAGATTGGCTGTGGCCAGGTACGTCATTTCCATACTACTATGCTTCAGCTTTTCCCCTTGTCCGCTACCGATAACCAGCGCCCAGTAACCGTGCGGGGATTAAATTAACTTCAGCATCCTAGGCATGAAATGACACAAGTGTATGATTAAACCCTCATGAAGCTTGTGCAACAATACGCGAGATTGAGATATGCCAATTCAGTTACAAATACACAAAAATATCAATATTCTTACTATTTTTCCAAGCGTTTGAAAAATATTACTATCTCACTGATAAGAATTGAACCACTAGGTTACTAGGAGAGCGACTTTAAAATCGTCATTCATTGTTAAAATAAAGGCTAAAATTAATCAATATCTTCTTTAATTATACATTTAACTTATATACTTGACGGTTAGGTTAAATTATTTTTAAAAATTAAAAATCCTGATTGAAATTCAGCACTCCAGAAATTCAGCTACACAACAATCATTGCGGTTGCAAATTAAACTACACTCGACGAATTTCAATGTGCAAATAAGATGGTATTATCTGATCAATCAAATCCTTATTTATTAATGAAATTTGCAATACAGGTTCAAATTGTGGTGATCTGCTCTTGGGAAGCATCCATACTTTATTTTGTGATCCGAATTTTTAAGTAAAATTTAGTTCAAATAAATTATTGTCACTTTAAATGAGAAATAATAGGCGACTCACTAAGAAAGTGAGAAACTAAAATGAAGATTTGATGATACTTTATGGCGTTATTGGCAAAGCAACCTGTTTCTAAATTCGAGTCCTAGCGAAAAAAATATTCTTACAATATCTATACATTGGGAATTTAAATTATATGATTTTATTAAAGAGTTACGGTCATTAGACATATTTAACTGTAAATAGTTATGGATATTTTATACGAACCGTATGTTTCTCGACGTTTCGTTGAATGCTTATTCAACGTCATCAGGAGGACGATCTTTAGGTACCCGCGGAGATAGAGGGCGGACTCCACAATAAAGTGCATATAATTTGCGGCTTCGAAAGCGGTAATCAGTCCGCCCTCTACCTCCGCGGGTGAAGGTCGTCCTCCTGATGACGTTGAATAAGCATTCAACGAAACGTCGAGAATCATTTCTCGGAAAAACATACGGTTCGTATAAAATATCCGCAACTATTTACAGTTAAATATATGACTTTAATTGAGATATACTTTAGAAGTCTCACAGAGAAGAATCTGTTTATGTGAGAAACGTGTATGGAAGTCTTTAAAGGGTGGCCCAGGGTTTACGACCTCTACGAGTTGAGTGATCACTTTACACAATGCGACATGTTTTTAACTTATGTTTCCAGCGCTTTGGCTGATGCCCTCCCACAACTCGTACGGCACGTGGCCCGCCTCCGGGGAGATCGACTTGGCCGAGTCCCGCGGCAACAGACAGCTCGTGCAGAACGGGCAGAACATCGGGGTGCAGCAGGTTGGGCACACGCTCCACTACGGCCCCTACCCCGGCCTGAACGGGTGGCCCAAGGCTCACGTTGAGGCCAACAGCGGCTCCGGGTACGACAGCTCGTTCAATAGATACCAGTTGGAGTGGACCCCAGGTAATGGCTACATGGAATCTAGTGAAAGAATATTGCGCGCTCAAGTACTGAATCTGCCTTTTGCAAATTATTTCTATTATATTTTGTCTGGATATTGTGAAGTAAAATATGCGCTTCATTAATTTTAGGTCCTGACACTTCAGCAAATAATTATATTTTACTACAAGCATATATTTTATGTAAGCGTAGATTCACCTGAAATTTTAAATTCGATACACTTTAATGTCCCGCAGAAACTGTATTATTAACAGAGTTCTAGATACCTATGACACGGCCTACGCAGATCTCGATATTTTATATTTAAGTTTTGAGCAGTTTACAAAATCTCTTACGTATAAACTCGCGCGATGACATTTTTCTTCCCACAAATACACAGTCACTCAAACTGAGTATTTGACATATTGACATATTTGACTATTGACATAAAAAAATAAGAAAAAACTACTAGCCCAATTCTAAAATTTGTTTCAATAATTAATATAAGTAGATTTATACAAATAATATGAACATTTTTTTTTCATTATAATTTGCTTTAAATTATATTCAGACATCTTAACACACCCAGCCGCAGTCAATTGCAGCTGTGCAGCAGGACACTTGGTGGTGGTTACTCGCATGTCTGGGGTTATATAATATAGGATGGATCTGAGATATTATTACATTGTTATACAGGTGCCATAGCTTCAATTTTATAATTATATTTATCGAATGCCCATTACTGTAGAATACCTGAAGTTCAGCATTAATGATGTGGAGACCGGGAGAATCGCACCGCCCGCGGGTGGATTCTGGCAGCTCGGCGAGTTCGACAACGCGGCTCCCAACACTGAAAACCCCTGGAGGTACGCGTCCAGAATGGCGCCATTTGACCAAGAGGTATGAAAAATTCTCTAAATATTTTACATATTTCATTTGTTTGTTTTTGATGTGTAACACCTTTCCTCTCGCTTTTCTGCAATCTGTGGTAGTGATTTCGTGAAAAAGGGAGGAAATGCGTAACAGGAAATAAGACGCCGGGGAAGCGCGCGCAATTTCATTTGACCAATGAGCGCGCGCGATGGAAAAAATTATCTCTTATAAACAAATCAATGTCCAGCGTGTGCCATCATAGCGAAGACGCACACTTCCAACATTCAACGCTTCTGATTTTGTATATATGTTGCGCGTCTGGTGTCAAGCGTGTGGATGTTGTAACTTTGATATATTTTGGCTTATATCTTCGAAGCTATCCAATATATACTTAATTTTTTTACATAAATGTAAACAATAACTACCCTTAATTTACATTCTCAAATTTTATGTAATTTATGTGATTATTTTTAAATATTTATTCAACGTTTTAATACAATATGTATAGCAGCACGCTATCGCCCCGCCATCTTTGAAAATAAATAAAAACATGTAATTGACCAAACACATTTCTAAAAAAAAAATGCGTACCTATGTAGATATCCGGTACCTACCTGGTCCGGTAAAATTCTGTAATAAATAAATGCACATACATTTTCATTACTTGTATTTACGAATTATTAGCTATTTTAAATTTTGATGTTATTTTCTGTTGCTGCTCAATTGATATGTTTAATTGTGAGATGTCAAATGTAACACATCACTTGCGACTACTGTAAGGCTCTCTCGTTTTTTTTATTTTCTACAACAACCTTTATTTTTCAGTTTTACATCATTATGAATCTGGCTGTGGGCGGTACAGCCTACTTCCCCGACAACGCGTCCAACCCTGACGACAAGCCGTGGAATAACAACTCGCCAACGGTAAAAACGAATCACCATTTTTGTCTTTCTCCTAAATTTTAATGCGATTTTACATTTTACAGTTGTTGAACTATAGATTTTGTGGTACAATGCTAATAAAATTACATTTTTAAAATCATCAATATTTTTAAATTTTTAAGTTCACGTTGAAGCGAACGGCGTATTTCATCACAAAAATCGTAAATTGTAGATAATATTATTAGTAATATGTATGCAAAATTTAAATAAAATCGTCCTAATAGTTTTTATGATATTTTATCCATTTGTCTGAAAAAAGGAGTTTCGATTTAAACGCAAAAGAATCATTATTCTTTTAAAAATGCATATATCACGCTAACTTCTAACTCTGTATAGCTCTGATTGCTGTAACTCAGTCAATTTTTGGAATTTTTGCACAAGTTATGACTCAAATTACTCTTCGAACTTAAATACGACTATTCGAAAATGTCGAGATGGTGTAACCCTTAAAGTATTAACAGATATTAGTGATGGGAAAGCACAGGCGATACCATAAACCCATGTAGAAGTGACCGGCCGTCAGCTCTCAGCTGAATGTGTTGAGAAGTCCGCACTTGGTGAATTGCTCTCCCCTTGACGGGACCAATTGCGCGGTACAAGATATAATCCAATCATTCAATCATCGTCTTGGTCCCCTGCCACTTCATCGATTAATTTTCAAAACGCCCTTGAAACGAAAATCGACGAAAACGGCAAATCTAAATTATCATCATCATCAATGTCTTCTTAATAATTAAAGTGAAAAAATATCACTGGTACTTACTTTATGAAACATTTTTAGGCCGCTTTGGATTTCTGGCAGCAGAGGGCGAGATGGCTGGCTACCTGGGGACTGGACGTCAACGAGGGTAGTGATGCGTCACTTCAAGTTGACTATGTTCGCGTCTGGGCATTGTAAATCATTATAAACCTGCAAAGTTCCTCTTACCTACCTTCAAATAGTCTTACAAAAATCAGACTTGATTTTGATTGTTTGTAAATTTGTAATCGTAGCGTAAAATAAAAATATTTATATATGTCTTACCGCAATGATACTCTAATATAATTAATGAATGTATAGAGATATAAACACGAATAGTGATCATGCAAATAAAATCTATACAATAGTGCTTCATTACAAACTACCTTTGTGATATAGTTCTTCTTTACAAAATTGTAAATAATATGTTGGACAACCCTTGTAGCGTGTACAATCATAATATCCCATCCTTACATAGAACTCGACAAATTGTCGCATTTTATTGCCACAATTCCAGTACTAATTTTCAGACAAATGCTGTAATTAGCAGAATATTAAAGATTGGTAATGAATTTGGTTATATGGTTGACGTTTTTAATGACAATCTAGTTAAAATAAAGTTTACACTTAAAAAGACAATACTACTTCATTACTTACTTCAACTGTTAATATATACATGTAATGATGTGAAATATATATTTTTTTATACAAATTACTGCTCTGTATTTTATATTTTTAATTTATTTTTTAATCCTTATACTCATATTTTAATACTTACACTTGATGCTTTCACTGCTTATAGCTTTTATTGCTTATAGATGTACTTATATATTTTATATTTTACTGCTTATAACTGATATTGTTTAATGTATATACTTTTTGAATTTTGTAATGGGCGTAAACAAGTTAATAAATAAATAAGTAAATTAATTAATTAAATACATTATATATCGAATCAGGTAAACTTTTGTTCCCGTGCATAATAATAATTTACGATACAATATTTGTACTACTTGCACAAATAATCTTTTTAGCGTGTGCCGGATATGCCAGTCAGGAAAGCTGATGGGGGTCGATGGAGGCTACAGGAGGCAATGAGGGCCGAGGTCACTGATCTGGAATACCTACTGAACTTGATTATTTTGAAGTACGGTGTAGTCCATTCCAGAGTAGAGTACTCGCGGTGAAAATAGAAAGACATCTCCCAGTATATCAGGCCATCGGCGTCGGGATGATCCAAGGACATCCAAGTGGATATCTTCAGATCATCATACGAAGATGAAGATCCTCGAACTTAAGGCATCAAAAATCATGACCGCGTCGTTATAATTTCCATCTACAATAAATAAGTGAGTGTGTGCACTGTATGTACTCGCGTTAGAAGCTATACTTATTTGGCACACAAAAAACCACGTATTAAAACAATATTAAAAATGTAAAGATGTACATTACTACGACCATAGCCACTTCCTCTGAGGTTTCGCAATTGACGACGTCGTCTCCATTATTAAAAAGCTGATGCCAAGAATCACATAGTAATTACAAGGTTTTACCAGCCTACATTTCCAAACTGATGATATTCAGTCGAACGTAGCTGAACGCAGTCAAACATCGACAATAACATGAAATACAGAAATCTGCTCGAGAACCCCCTTTTTGGCATTTCGATTACACACCTAAAACCGTAATTAGTGTATTACACCTACACGTCAACACATTCATAACATCAGCCCTGATGATGGGCCCTGAAATGGGATCCGAGACGTTGGTCAGGGAGGTCACATATACATGGCAGAATATCCCAGAAAATTATACAAAGAAGATTCTGAATGGCCGTGAACATCTGTGAACATTTTTAATATATATTTATTTATTTATTTAACGCCCATATGGGCTTTTACCAAATTTACAAAATATACAATTAAAAAATCACATAAGACAGATAGTTTTAAAGATTAGAGTACATTAATGGTAAAACCACGCACTGTATGCTGCGTTTTTGAAGCAATCATAATATAGATGATCTGTCGCCGTGGGTGCATTCAACTTGACACATTTCAAACAAAACCTATGTTCTAACCTAAAAATTAAATTGCCGTCAAAAAAAATAAAAATGACCTGAGAAAATTAAAATTTCCATGATCAATGTTTTCATTTAATCTAAACTGGGGTGGATACGATGTCCAGTAGGGAATTGTGGCCTTGTATTCCGCCGGGACCTAAAAAATGAGAATGTAAATTTTGGATCAGATCGGCTAACGGTGTAGATTTGTAAATATATCAGGTGAGGGGGTGGGGGAAAAGGAGAGGAGGAAAAGAAAAAAAAAAGAAAAGGACCTTCGTTACCTGCCAGATCCTATAATAAGTATATATATACAATATTTGGGTCGAATCGGACAAACGGTGTAGATTTGTACAGAGAACAGACAGACAGACATCGAGTTTTATAAACTAATTTACCATCACGCCATTTTTTTTTGTCCGCTTTCACATGCTCTTATCTCAAGATTACTTTATTTGATTATTTTTTTATTTTGAGATTCAGGAAGTATCACCTCTGATAGTTATTTACACTTGCTCGTATTCTGGCTGCTTTGCTGGATTGTCTGTGTCAAGAGTCACCACATTCCAGTCATTACATTCCATTCGTCACTTTCACACATCTGTGTTGGCATAATTTCTACATTATTCACCTCTAGTTTTGCTTTGTATAACAAACTAACTGTTTGTACCCGGCGTTGCACGGGTTAAGGATAAAATTGAAAATAAATTTGTGGGGGGAAACAAAGATTCCATTGTTTTGCAAAGCCTCCAATTGAAACTACGTTTCCATTTAATCAAGGCTGGGATGGATATACGAGTATGTCTAGGGAAAAAATATAGCCATTTTTTTCCGTCGGGAATATGTATGCAAATTTTGAGTCCGATCGGTCGAACGGTACAGATTTGCATTGAAAATAGATCAGGGGGGAAAGGGGTAAAACGGGCGGGAGGAAATATTTCCTATGTTACCCGCCGGGTTCTTAAGCATATGTTTCCAAATTTTGAATCCGATCGGTCGAACGGTACAGATTTGCATTTTAAATATATCAGGAGGGGGGGAAGGGGTAAAAGTTGAAGGAAAATGTTGCCTATGTTACCCGCCGGGTCCTAAAGAATAAGTTTCCAAATTTTGAGTCCGATCGGTATTTGCATTGAAAATATATCTTGGGGAGGGGAAGGGGTAGAATAGGAGGGGGAAATGTCCTAATGCATAAGTATGCAATTGCAACGAATCGGACAAACGGTGTAGATCTGTATAGAGAACAGACAGACAGACAGACAGACAGAAAGACAGACAGACAGAGAGATAGACATTGAGTTTTCTAGGTATAGATATCGCGATACGATTGGCTGCACTTTCTCATCGGTTCAAACGTTTTATTAAAGCAAAGACAACCGAATGTTATCAACAAATTTGAATTTGAAAATGTTATACATATCTAAATATTTATCAATATTGAAAGGGTGCGCCTTTTTTTTCAATTAATTTGTGCGAATTCGAACGTTGTGTCAAAAATAACTTTTTATCATTTTGGACAATCGAAAATTTATCTTTTTATTTATACAAATGAATAGTAGGTATATGAAAAAAAATTAGGAATACAAAAACATTCTCGTAATCTAATGTAACGTTGTGCCAAATTTTCAAAGCAATTGGTGAAGAACTTTCTGAGATTATCGATTTTGTACAAACGAACATCTACATTTTTATTTCTATAGATAGATAGAAGATGGATGGATTTGGCGTCAACGTTGTGCATATTATTTGTGATGATCTACGTGAGTTTAATAACCTATATCACAAATGCGCTAGATCATGGCTAGATCTGCTTCAAGTAGTGCTGTGTTTCTGCATTGCCAACTTAAAACACCAAATCGTTTGCTATTTTTAAGAAACGAGTACCTACATATTATTTATTTACATTTAGATATTATGGTTTTGTAGAAATATTATAAATACATTATGTAACATTCAAGTCACTTTACACTGAGATACACCGAAATTTTGATTTTCTCAGGTCAAGCAGATGCTACGAGTTAAAAGAAAGGAAGTAAAAAATATATATACATCGAATAAATAATTATTAGTAAACCGCAGTTAGACGCCGTCTACCGCAATCGTCGCGGTCAACTCCAAATACCTCTGAAGCTAAATATTTAATTGGTCTAAACTATTTGTGCAGACTTACTTACGTGAAAACAGTTAAATTGCACTTCAAACTAATTGCAAATACAACACCTATTGGGTTATCAGTTATCGTTGATTGTTTTTCCGCTTTTAAAGTAGGTACATTATAATTTTAATGGGGTACAAACGAAGTATGTGGGTTTCACGTATGAGTCATGTTACCGATTCTCTTGTTATCGGTATTGCAGTACAATAAAATAAAATATAAGGGCTATTCTTCAACAGTGTAACCGCAGTTTGACGCCGACTGCCGTGAGCACCGCATTCATTTGGTATAAACATTTCTACACTATCTTTCAAAGTAAAAATGATTTCGTTTCTGAATTTATTTACCTTGTATACTTGTTATTCGTACTTCTCTAATGGGTACTATTATATTAAGGTGATACAAGAAGGTTTTGTTGTTTTTAGATTCACGATGAAGGGATATCCAGCTTCTGTAGTGCTCCTGGCTCTCGTGGCCCTGGGCTCGGGGAAGCGCCAGGGTAAGTGCGCCCCCAGCGTGACGACGGCCAGCGGCACGCACGCCCCTGGCCAGATCTGTGCCGGGGACCTTCTATTCGAGGATAACTTCGACGACCTGGATAACCGCAAGTGGCAGCATGAGAACACCCTCGCCGGTGGAGGAGTAAGACATATTTGTAGTTTCCAACAATAATATTTACCCAGACCTTGTGTTCCTGAAAGTCAATCCAAAGTAGCCATTTCACGGAGTGTTTCGAATGTATGTATCGGTTTTCTAACTTTGAAGCTTGAACATTCGATGTGCGGAGCCTTTATTCCTCATATATAATGTTTAAAAATATATTCCTAATATGTAGTCATTCTTGTGTTTGTTCTTCTTCTTCTTTACTCGTTATTTTAGTTCTTTTTTTCTTTTAGTCAGTTCGTTAGTCCGTTAGTTTCTTAAATTAGTTCTTGTGTTGTATTTCTAACGTGCAGGTAGTTGCTTCAGAACAGACGTTGTTTAGTGAAGCAACTACCTTTATTAATATGTATAAAATTACACCAAATAAATAACTAAAATAAAAAATAGGCGCAAATACTATTTGACGGTAAAATAATATTTTTAACATAAATATCTCTATTTTTACAATAATCATTGCATCACCTCGATCAAATAAATGTATATAGTGAGCTATAAATTGATTATTTAAAAAAAAAAATATTTACAGTAAAGTGTATTTTGCAAAGATTGCACCAAAAAACCATTATCTTTCCAATTTTAATTTATAATATATTACACATTTACTTACAAAAATAAGTTTAGATGTTTTTGTAATATTTTTTATTTATTTATCATTTGTTTTTATTTTTACATCTCAGATCCACAAAACTTACATTGACATTTGTCTGTAGGTGCATCAATACATAAATATACATATAAATTATAGTTACCAGAATACATACATATTAATTAAATACATAAATCCTATAAACTCAAATACAAAATCAACAATACAATATAATAATACAAGAAAAAATACAAAAAATTACCAAAATCCAAATAAGTCTCTTTTATTTAGTAATATTTTCATTAATTCTGTCTTTTGCCATTTTTTATTAATGTCCTTTTTGACATGACATGGGATTTTATTAAATATTTTTGGTATGACATATTTTAGTGTTCTTTGTCCATACTTATTTATGACCTTCAGTATTCGTAGTCCTTCTTTAACCGTAAATCTGGTACTATGTTGATGTATCAATCTATGCTTATATGTCCCATCTTCATGATATCGTGTAATTAGTTTGTACCACAAGATAGCATTAATTGGCATAGAGCCTTGTTTCTTGAAGAGTTCATGTATATCTTTAGCATACATGAACTTTCTTTATTTATTAATTTTATTGCCGAATTTTGAATATTTTGGATTTTTCTAATACTATTTTTGCAAGATAGACCCCAACTAGTTATTCCATACCTTATTACCGATTCCGCTAAAGATTGATATACAGTTTTCATAGACTGTATCGGAACATAATATTTAATCTTGTGCATACATCCCAATACAGTTCTCAATCTCTTACATACCTTTACCTGTATATCCCATTTGAAAAATGTATCAATGGTAATACCAAGATATACGTATTCATTAACTAATTCAATTTTTTCACAATTACATGATGCATTAATTCCGGAATGCAAGCAATCAAAAATTATGGGAAATAATATTTATTTGATTAGTCACAGTTATATGAGGTGACCTTACATGCATGACTTTAGTTTTTTTGCATTAATAATTAAACCCATATCATAAGACCATTTAAGCAAAGCATTATAGTTTCTTGCACACAATTTTCCACCCAGCTTACATCCTTGTGGGAAATCACAAGAGCAGTATCATCAGCATACACAAAATGCTGCGCATACCTAAAGATTTTAGACATAATAGATACATAAATAATATACAGTAATGGACCAAGAATAGATTCCTGGAGCACCTCGGTATTAGTAAATTTTGGATTACTAAAAGTGTCTTTAATTTTTACTAATATTTCTCTTACTAATGTTCTTTAGTCACTGTCTACAAAAATGTATATTTTCAGACCTGGGAGTTCGAATGGTATAACAACAACAGGAGCAACAGCTTCTGCAGGGACGGTCGTCTCTTCATACGGCCGTCTCTTCTCTCCGACCAGACTGGGGAAGGCTTCCTCAGCTCGGGGTACCTGGACGTGGAAGGAGGAGCTCCCGCAGATCGGTGTGTAATGCAGATACCTTAAATAAAAAGCCCGCTTAAAGACCTACTGCATTGCGTTTTCTTAGAAATCTCGAGATTTATTATGGCAAAATCGAGATCAAACCGGTAATCTGAGAAAAACTTACGCATTTGTATATTTTTCTTCTTCATGTGTCCTGTCGGTTCCTCCCGACGTCGGCAATCATCTGGGAGAAAGTTTCCCTGTCCAGGGCAGTGCAGAACAGTTCTTCCACGCTTCTTATCCCGGTCCACTCTCGGATGTTTCGAAGCCAGGAATGCTGCCTCCTTCCGACTCCTCTGCGACCCTCAATCTTCCCCATGCCACCTTAAAGTAGAACTAAAATAGAAGCATTTGGATGATTCGTCCAATTCCATTCCATTTTCGTATCGTACACATCCCTGCCAGTGAACTATTATACTATGTACTGTTTATCAAATAACACATATTTAATGTTATTTTCAAGTCAATTGCTATACGTTCACGGTTAACTAGTGTAATCTTTATATTTATAAAACGAATATTTTTTGAGTACAGTCAATACTGAAATATTTCACGCTGTGTATGGGTAAGAATACTAAACTGAACATCTGAACGAACTCTAACTGTGAACAGTCGCGATCATGGAACTGCGGTTGATCGCGTGTGTCGCCATATATGACAATATAATGTCACCTACATATTTATACTCGAAGTTCTAACCAGGCCGGCTCAACGTATTGGTGACCACGAAATTTGGTTCCTTTCACACTCTCCTTTACCTGTATCTAACCAGGCTAAACCTGTTACCACTGATCAAAATATTTAGGATTCGGAGGCGTACGGTTGAGGATAGACGCTGCTTGATGATTAATTCCTCTACGATCGAAGCATTCCTTCTCTGAGCTTTCACCACGTTATGCGTACCACATTTCCAGAGCATCTATCCGTATTTCATTACCACAGACAAAGATGAGAAAGACGAAGATTTAAACCACTCTTACTTTTTTCTCTGGCTGTGTATACTTAGGCCTTTTCAGATCTTTTTGTATTTTTCCTCTAAACTTCCTCGCTTCCCCATTCGTTATTAAAGATCCCAGGTGCATGTAACTGATTACGGCTTTGAAATTATTGTGCTGTTATTAAACACCGAAAAATCACAGATCATAATAGTAATTGATAATGACCTTTGCGTGTAACATGAGCCATGGGGCTGATTGAGGAATCACATTAGGGCCCCCGGGCCTCATTAGCGGCTAGTCATCATCAGTGTTATTTTTGTAATTCCAGCCAGTTACGGACAGACAGACATTCGAAATTAGGATAGTTGATTATATTAATGACCAACATTTACACATACTGTGTCTGGGCTTATCGTCCACTTCGTTACTCTTTCTATAGTGGAGAGTAACTCGAATTCGTTAATTTGAAAATACATTTGTTTTTTCCTGTTATTGTAATTTTTTACCGCATCGTATTGTTCTACTGACCAGAATCTTCTCTTCCTTATATCTCCTGACTGGTTATATCTATATTCATGGAAATATATAAATAACTAGGTACATTTGCAAATTATTTTAGCTGCACAAACCCCAGCTTCTTCGGATGCGCCCGCCAGGGGACCGCAACCAACATCCTGAACCCGATCAAGAGTGCTCGTCTGCGAACTGTCCAATCATTCAATTTCCGCTATGGCCGAGTTGAAATTGCAGCTAAAATGCCGGCAGGAGATTGGCTGTGGCCAGGTACGTCATTTCCATACTAATATCTTTAGCTATGCCTTGCTCGCTGCCGATCACCAATCCTCGGTTGCTTTGCGGGTACAGATCATTTGTGCCTAGGTGACTGACCCTCTCAGATGGTCACAAACTAACAGTGCATTTGAATTCCATAACAAATAGTCATTTTGGAATAAGTTAGTAATACAAACGAAACCCGTGGAGCGCTTCAAAGGGCTCGGACATATCACTGCCAACCCTGACTCTACACGTTACTGGGGACATTGTTAGTTTCACCAGATTGATCAGCTTACGCGGTATTCCAAACTCACTCATTGCATTGTACAATGCATTCCTATTTATGCTATCATACGCGGCCTTGAAGTTTACAAAGAGATGATGAGTTTCGACATTGTATTCTAACGTTTTTTCTAAGATCTGTCTCAAGGAGAAAATTTGTTCAATGCATGATTTGCCTGTCCTGAAGCCGCATTGGTAGTTGCCAATGATTTCCTCAGACATTGGGAGCAATCTTTTTTATAAGATGTTGGACATTATTTTATAGCCCGTATTTAACAACGTTATTCCTCTGTAATTACAGCACTCGAGTTGGTCGCCTTTCTTGTTTAGTGGACACACAAATCCTAGTCTCCACTCTTCGGGCATCTCTTCTTCTGTCTATTCTTTTTGAATTAGGTTGTGATAACTATTATATTATAATACGATTTTAACTTATGTTTCCAGCACTTTGGCTGATGCCCTCCTACAACTCGTACGGCACGTGGCCCGCCTCCGGGGAGATCGACTTGGCCGAGTCTCGCGGCAACAGGTTTCTCGTGCAGAACGGGCGGAACATCGGAGTGCAACAGATTTCACACACGCTGCACTTCGGCCCGTACCCCGCCCTCGAAGGATGGACCAAGACCCACTTTGAGGCCAATAATGCCTCCGGATATGACAGCTCATTCAATAAGTACCAGTTGGAATGGACCCCAAGTAATACAATTATTTGTATTTGGACACATCTTTCGACAAATAAGCTTGTTAAATTAGTATAAGGTGTTTCACATGATTTTTTATGGTTGAGAAATTAGAGACATCCCGATGATGGACCCTGTAATGGGGTCCAAAACGTCGGCCAGATCATATCGCGTTTTTTTATTACCTATACAAAGAGATATGAAAGACCCGAGGAGTCTATAAATATATTATTTTTAATACTTAAAGCACTAACTTTGTGGTTAGCCAATTTAACAAAATGTTATTTACATTAGTATATAACCACTAAAAATTACTTATTTGTCTACCGGTTTCGAGAATTAACCCATCTCTTCGTCAAAACAAGAACAACCACTACACTAGCATGTAAATATCACTATACACCACAACCATAGTATTATTCACATCGGTACCAACACCTTCACAAAATACTCTTCACATGCGTGTTACTCTAACTATAGGCCAACATGCACTAAGTTTCTTATCAAAAAGGATAAAAAATAAAGGAGAGAGGATAGAAACTTAGTGCATATTGTTTAAATAATATTTTTATATGAAAGTATGCTTTAAGACCATAGTTACTGGATTTTGTGCCCAGAGGGATGATGGTGAGAGACATCTATCCACTTTTCTTATATATAAATTAACTTCGTCTCTAATTTATCATTAATTTATTGATATTGAGTTGTTGTGTTGTTTGGTAGATTTCTTCAATGGTGTCATTTAGTAAAAGTTGTATACCATTTTTAGTATTTTGGGGGATGTTTGTGAGATGAATGCTGGATGCTGAGATTACCACTCCTTAATGCGGAGAACTTCGTCAATTTTTAATTTTAACAGCTTAATTTTTTACAGATTTTATTTTTCTTGCAACAATTACAATTTATGAAATGACTAAAGAATGAAGCGTCATTACTACAGCCGTAATGACGTGTATTGTGTTTGACTAGAGCCTTCGGCTGCTCTCGAGGGTAGTCGTAGACTGGACTTGATGTTTATGGGGGCGTCTCGGTTATATACTCTCCCGGAACAAAGGCTCCCAGTGATGTCTGCTGGCACGCACGCTGACCTCTGCAGTTTTATCGACGGTCTAACCCAGAGGTTCCCAATATTTTTTTGCCACGGAACCCTAATTGATCATACTTTTCTTAGCGAAAACCTATTTTGGTAAAAAAAATGATTACCTTGTAGTTTGAAAAATTTTAACGTTTGACTTGAAAAGAAAGAACAATCTGTAAATATATAAATAATAATATAAATGAAAAATAATTATTATAAGTATTGTAAAACATTTATTGCGCCAAGAAATACAATGTAACTATGAATTTTAATGTGAATAATGAATTTTTTTTACATATTTTGTTATAATAACACTAAAATTAGGCTTAATGTCTGACAATGCGAAGATCTGGAGCTGCATCCAGTCTGTGTCTGTACTTTTTTTGGTTGGTAAGTCGTCACAAACAGAAGCAAAACCGTGATAGCCTTCTCAATGATTGCAGGGTTTTCGTCTTAAGTCCAATCCAAAAGTCATTCGGATAATCTTCTAATTCGAATTTATGACGAATACTTAACATCGATCAAATTTTCATACTCTGACACAGTTAGCAACCATTGTTTGGTATGATTTGCGAATGGATTCTGTACCCAGTCGATGACTCGTAACTTCTCCGGGAAATACTCTTTCAAGGATATTTCAAAGCTTATCAAATGTTCATGTATGTTTTTTTTTTAACATCTGAGGTTAGGTACTTGCAACTCATCTTTGCGGCGCTCATGCGGCGCGGTTGTGAATCTTTTCTACGAACGTTTCATTTAACTCCCTTCCACGGCCAAGGTTAGACCACGTTTCGTGAAACGCTGGTCTAACCTTGGCCGTCTTGCCGGGCGTTCGATTCGCCCTCTGCACGTCTGCAATATTTTCTGGCCCTTAATCGGGCCTCGACACGCGCCAGCTGGATCCCGGGTGCATTCTTGTTTCGGGCGCTTGATCTACGTTGCAATTCCCGCGGCGCGTGTGTGTATGTCCGCTGCCCGGCTCGTATCGCTTTGCTGACTTCTTCTTAGCCACGGATTATGATTTATGATACAATGTATGAGATCAGCGCCCCTTTGATTGGCCTTTGTAGCGCGATGTTGTTAATCCTAGAATTGGTGGTTATGACGTGTGTGAGAGGATTTCCCTACAGTATTTTATTTTGCTGTCTTTGAAATCTGTTTAGATCTGTTTTGTATACAGTTTTTCAGAAAGGTATTATATCATGTATCCTATTTTACTTTTTACATATTGTATAGCTGTGTATTCGTTATAATTAAGAAGTATAGGCAGAAGAGAAAAGTAACCTAGATTAGTATTGAAAAACTTTTTGCTGCGAAATAGATTAGGAGATATATTGGGCTGGAATATTTAAGTGCATTTTTAAAAGTATTATCCTGTTTGTTATTAACTATTTTATGAAGTCCGGTGTTCTCCCTGTGTCAGGTCCTGTTTCCAAAGTGTTAAGGTTCAACTTTAGTGGATATCTCTGGTCTAGTCTATCGAACTATTCATTTGATACTTTATGTATTATTTTACTTTATACAACTTTTCAAACAAATAATGAAAATGTAATGCGTATGAAATAAAGGTCAGTTTCGATTGTTACCCAATGGGCGTGCTTGCAGAGTACCTGAAGTTCAGCATTAACGACGCGGAGACGGGGAGGGTGGTCCCGCCCGCGGGGGGGTTCTGGCAGCTCGGCGAGTTCAGCGCCGCGGCCCCTACCGCTCAAGACCCCTGGAGGTACGCGTCTGCAATGGCGCCATTTGACCAAGAGGTATTACACGTTCTATAAATATTTTACATATTTCATTTGGTTTTTTTTTTCTACAACAACGTTATTTTTCAGTTTTACATCATTATGAATCTGGCTGTGGGCGGTACAGCGTTCTTCCCCGACAACGCGTCCAACCCTGATGACAAGCCATGGAACAACAACTCGCCAACGGTAAAAACACATCAACATTTTTGTTTGTCATGCGAAAAATTAAAAAGATTTTTATCTCGACTTATAAAGATTACATTATTTACCCAAAAATCAGAAAAATTAATTGCATTTCATATTGGATATTTGTTAATCTTTAATTCGAAAAATATACATAAATTACTTTAGTAAGCATGAGTATGCTTCGGAAGAATATCATATCGACATTAAAAAGAATATTGCTTAATATTCGACTGCAAAAATATAGAGGTCCACTGCGAAATCTATGTACACTATATCATAGGAAGGACCATAGATATCTCTAGCATATTCCATTCGAATTTATGAAAGAAACCGATTTGGATATCAAATAAAATTTTGATAACGTGTGGAAGTTCTTACGGTGGATTGGTGAACGTTGCATTGTATAAAGTGATCACTTAAGTCAGCTCATACAAGTCATAAGCCCTGGCTACCCCATAAAGACCTCCATACACGTCTCCCATGTAAATAAATAGCTTCATCTTTATGAGACTTCTATAATTTATCTTAATTAATTTTTAGTATCTTTGACGCTGCGTAACACTGAAATATTAGCAACATATTTTTTGATAATAATTATAAAAATTCGGGCATTTTTCTTTTCGAATTTATTCAGCTTTATGGTATGGTCTGGTATTTATAAGACATCCGCGCTATATTAAATCGGATTTTCGGGCCGCACTTTTCTTTTCAACTTAATTATACTTTTTAACTATAATTGTGTTCTTGGGCCGATCAGCGTTATATGTAGAATTCCACAGCTCCTTATCTCTTGCGCTTGGCTTCCAGTTTTCCAAATATCTTTTCTGATGTTATCAAAAACTCAATTAATATTACAAATATTAGTAGATACCTATTCACAGAATTGTGTGGTGTAAATTCTGACAGACTGAGGGCCGGTTGTTTCAAGTTGGATTAAAGTAAGCGTTCTTTTAAAGCATAGATTTTTACGTTCTCCACCAATCAGATGATCCGTTTTTGTAAAAATCTATGCTTTGATCGACCGCTTACTTTGATCGAACTTGAAACAACCGGGCCTGAGAGTGTTGCAGAATGCACTATTCGACCACGCGGTATAATATAGGTACCTACTTCGGGGAAACGACCTGTGCGGTAATGTTAATCTGTGGTGTAGACCAACCTTATCATTTATCCGCCCTTCTTATCATAAACCTGACTGAATTGTAATTGATGTGTTTATAATGTTGTTCCGTTACCAACGATGCAGAGAATTACAGGAACAGTGGACCGAACTATGCGCTCGTGCGGTATTTTTTTTATAAATTGTAATTACAAATGGCTGTAAATTAATTATTTACAGGAGTTCCGCTTACTACTAGCTGAGCTGTGACCTACGTTATAATATATCATTTGCAAAAACTACTACTGAGTACCTACTACAATCTGCCTACGTCCTCATGACACAAATCCAAAATAGTTAGCTTATGTAAGACCAAAATATGCTCGGCATATGGCTAGGTTAACTGTTCAAACAATAAGCTTTTCCTACACCACCTTAATGTTGAAAGATTACATTCTGTTTGGCTTTACTAGTGTAAGTAAAAAACAATATAAACAATAAATTGTATTAATAATATTTTTAATAGTAGTTAAAGCATTCATTAACATTCTGATCAGGCATTTTAATAACACGTTAGTTACGTTAGTATATAACTACTTGCAAAGATTTTTATTCCTTCTAGACGTCAGGACAAGAACTACACACCACAACCGTTGTTGGTTAGATTAACATGCTGAAATATTTTGCGTAAGAAATCAAATTTAATACAGTTAAGTACAAAGGGTCAGTGTCTTTAATAGAACTTAAGTGGTGATGACTTCAGGGGTGACACAAGCGACAGATGTTAGGTATCCTCAACCGGTCCAGAAGTCTCTGGCAGCCAGCTTACGAGGTCAAGACATGCCAACATTGTGGACAGCTCTTTATGTAGGTGAACCTGCAAGTACCACGAGACGAACTTCAACATTTAATTTCAGAAGCACGAAAATGCTGTATTACGAAGTATTGCTTATTTAATGAAATATTTTCAGGCCGCTTTGGATTTCTGGCAGCAGAGAGCAAGATGGCTGGCCACCTGGGGACTGGACATTAACGACGGCAGTGATGCATCTCTGCAAGTAGACTACGTCCGTGTCTGGGCATTGTAAAATATTAAATTACCTGCGGAGGTCCTCCTACCTACTTAGAACCATTCCAGTTCCAAATCAACTTGTAAAAATCATAGACTGAGCATAGAAGGGGGTATCCGCAATTAAAATAAAATGTAGATCCCAGATTAGAACCCACTAAAACTATTTAATCACGGGATATAATAATAATCAATAACGAGCCACGCGTGTAACATAAGCCGTGCGCTGATTGAAGTGTCCGTGACGTCAATCAGGGTGACGTGTGATAATTTGTTGAACTTGGTTTTAATTTTTAGAACCTATTTAACTTATGGAGGTAATAAAAAAAAAGTGTATTAAAAAATACCACTGTTCTAGCTTTTATAATTAAAAATATATAAATCAAAATAAAAACGATGTGTCATTTTGTCCGTACTTCCCCTATAATTAATTTATAATCTATAAAAAAATTAAATCTACCAAAAAACTTTATTTATATGCAAGAACACATTCATATTTGTGAAGTTGTAATTTTTCAGAACAAAGTTCTGTGAAATTTTTAAATCAAATTAATTAATCAATTAGAAAGATGTACAGAAAAATCTAATCCACGAAAAAATATATGGTTTAGTAACTTAGTAGTAACCATATATTTTTTCGTGGATTAGATTTTTCTGTATATCTGGTTACTAAGTAACCATATATTTTTTCGTGGATTAGATTTTTCTGTATATCTTTCTAATTGATTAATTAATTTGATTTAAAAACTTTATTTCTTGGAAATGTTACACGTACTTTTTACATTTTCGCAGCGGCCGGGAGTGTCTATTTCTTCTAGTTCATTTTAGATGGCGCTATCGTTGATAACTGACAACAAATGTTTCTACGCGTTTGGTGCATGATGCGCTGAATCTCAAATGAGGAAAATGTTAAAACTTATTATGAAATGCGCAAGACAACCTTAAGCGACGGTTGACATCGCCGACAAATACAATTAATCTATAAAATAAATATATCGGAAAAAAATTGTTACTTCGCACCCGTCCATAATCGAACTTATGATGAATGGTAGGTTGATAAAATAACAAAATTTGTGAATCAAAAGAAAAAGCGGTACCATCTCTTGGCAGACACGTGTAAGGACATGTACGCTGTATGTAAGAGAATAGTCCAAACACGATGTGAAAGAAAGAAAGGAGCATTCGAGGAAAATTGAGGGTCTATAATTAAGAACATCCAAGAGAATATTCCTTTTTCTAGAGAATATGTCTTTTGGAATGAAGTTACCTTCTAAAAGAGGCACCGAGAATGCAATAAATTCAAAGAGTGGAATATTTTTTGTTATATTTTTTAGGTAAAAGCCTATACACATTGCTGCTGTTTACTTTATATTTTGTTAATTTTTATACTCATGTTTTGGTGCAATTCCTGATACTTTTATATTTTGCTACTTATAACTTTGTTTAATGTATATTCATTTTAATTTTATGTTATATTTTTTATGTAAAAGCCTTTACACATTGCTGCTCTTTACTTTGTATTTTAATTTTTACACTCATGTTTTGGTGCTATAGAGATATTGTTTAATGTATGTGCTTTTTGAAATTTATATTATATTCTTTATGTAAAAGCCTATACCAAATGGGCGTAAACAAATAAATAAATAAATAAAATAAATATGTTAAGGAATGAACATAAATTAATCATTAAATGAAAAGAATTTTTAGAGGAAACTTATTAGAGCAACGGGAATGTGAGTGA
Source organism: Agrypnia vestita (assembly GCA_016648135.1). NCBI lineage: Eukaryota > Metazoa > Arthropoda > Insecta > Trichoptera > Phryganeidae > Agrypnia > Agrypnia vestita. Next base: position 20,871 of record JADDOH010012652.1, read on the forward strand.
GGATCGTTTTCAGATACAGAATGATGAGTAGTGTGGAACCAGATATGTTTGGAAGAAATCAAAAAAGCATCGCAACATGATCGGATAAAACAATTATTCCAAAGACCTTGCGGGGGGGGAGGTATGAAAATGAACAAGGCAAAAGTGGTAGACCAGGACAGAAGAGCGTGGCATTCTATCTGCTCTGCCTATCCCTACGGAAAACGCTACGGTGGTTAGTTAGTTAGACTTTCAAAAGCATTTTAATGGGGTATAAATGAAGCGTGCGACTTTCGATTATGAGTCGTATTTCTAATTTCTCTTGTCTTAGGTTATGGGTATTTCCAAGCGATAAAATACATTATAAGAACTATTTATCGGCAACTTAACCTCAGTCTGTCGCCGCCTATCTGAGGCGACGCTAGCGATACAAAAAAATATTTATGTAGCAACAAACATATTTTTCTAACCTGGTATGTAAACAATTATTTTTATTTAGTGAAATATTATTTAATTTCCTAATCTGTTTACCTAGTCATACAAAATGATGTAATTCATGAATTTCTACTATTGTATTCAGGCGATACAAATACACCGTGTTATTTTCAGATTCATGATGAAGGGATTTCTCGCTTCAGTGGTTCTCCTGCTCCTCGTGGGCCTGTGCTCCGGGCAGCGGCAGTGCGCCCCCAGCGTGACGACGGCCAGCGGGACGCACGCCCCTGACCAGATCTGCTCCGGAGATCTTCTGTTCGAAGACAACTTCGACCATCTGGACACCCGCAAGTGGCAACATGAAAATACCCTCAGCGGTGGCGGTGTAAGCATGTATCGGTATTTTAAAACAACTGGGTTGTGGTCCATCTCTTTCAGTACGAAGTATGTAGCCAGACATTGTGACTGACGATATTTCCCTTCATTAATTCAATCCAAATATTAATACAAAAATTAAGAAAGGTGTTAACACTTCAATACTCAAATTTAAGGATTTGAAAAATGAATAATCTTTAAAAAAATTCTTTTAAATCTGACGCAGCAAGATCCATTACCATTACCGTTAAATATTTCTTTATGCTTGCAAGAATGATAACATGTGGGAATAGCGACTCAATACAAATCTGTTGTAGGTACTTATACAAAACATACATAAACCTATGAAAATGATCAAATTTTATCCTTAGGTATTCTCATCTAAAAAGGCAAATTTCTGATACATGCAATGACAACTTTGTTGTTGACAACAATGACAACAATGACAACAAACAAAAGTGTAGAATATTTTTATCTAATAATATTTCATCTGCTCTATTTAGCAGTGGCGTGTAGTAAGCAAAAACTTAGGTTATGCTATGACCAACTATATACCTATATTAAAAAATATATATACGCATATACCTATAAGGGTATATACATTTTTTTAATCTGTATATAATGAACTATTCTGAGTAGCTTCAATCCACAAAAATAACTGCACTATAAAATAAGTATTGTAAACAAGATTTTCTAAGTAAATAATAAATATTTTATATAAAGATAATACGGCAAAAATTTTGAATAAATTTCGAAGACGATTTATATATAATTAAATCGGGAATAATCCTTATTTCAGATAAAAATAAATAAATCAAACATTTTATTACATCATTGATGACAATGTTGTCATAAATAATCATTGTGATTTGACAAACGGTATTAACATTCACCATAGAAAAGAGAAATTGAATTCACACAAACAGTTTTGGGTGGAATTTGTAAAAAATATCATTTCTGCAAGTGACATGCGCGCAGTTCTCACCTGGTCTTTCGAAGAAATACGCTATTCCATGAAAAATTTACTTGTCTATTACAAAAAACTCGCAAAAAAAAAAAGTCAAAATACACGGTTCAGGACGAGTATTTTCTCGATCTATGGAACAAATTTGTTGGGCGCAAACAAGTGAGATAAATTATGAATTGACATGAAGTTAGATACAGAAACATCGGAAATAAAACGTCTAGCCGTAGGACGAATTACGGCTAGAATTTAAAATCAACTTTATCTTAAGATAAGGATTATTTACTTAATATTTGTTTCCCAGAATCTTTACTAATGCACAGCTTCTTTGATTGTATGCACTGCACCCCACTACTATCTAGTTAATAGTATCCATGTTAATATTATCTTCGTAGATAATAGATTTATTAAATATGACTCAGCAGTATCATTTAGAAATATTATGAATAAAAATTATACTAATTAATATTTAATTTGCTGACTTTATACCTAATGAAAGAACAGGTTTAACAGGTTCTTACGATTCATTGTTGGACACGACAAACCCATTGTTTCAATATAAATAAAATCTGAGAAAGGAAAAAAAGGATTTTTTTTTTTTTTTAATATTAAAACTACATTTAAATCATAATACATTTGTCTATCTACTTAGATACATTTTATTTTATTGCTTTGCCTCTCCAAAAATGAGACTTGCTCATGTGCTTGGTGAGGGGCTTACAGTTTATTAGTTTATTTTGGATTTGGCTTATTTGTTCCTTAGCTATATGTCTTGTTATGCATTGTCAATTGCTATATGTCTTGTTAGCTATATGTCATTGCTATATGTCTTGTTAGCTATATGTCTTGTTATGCATTGTCAAATTGTATCGATCTAAAGTGTTGGTTTATTTTTTTCTTTATTTGTTGTAAGTCATCGATTTTCTTAATATCTGTAGGTAGGTTATTGAAGTTTTTTATGCCCAAGTATATGTAGTTTTGTTGACACAGTTTGGTATTATATTTTGGGATTTTAAAATTATTTTTGAATCTTAATGATGTGTTTTTTTCAAATTTAGTAGTTATGTTTTCTTTAATTAGTTGTATAATTGACGTTTTTTTGTAAACATTCTCTAATTTTGGAACTTGGAATTTAGAGAAAAGTAATTGTGTAGAGAAGGTTTTTCTTTTTTTTAATATTACTTTTATAATTGATGTTGAAACATAAATCATAATGGCATTACGAGTAGATACTTGTCATCGTTCCATTTCGTCGAAATAGCGCAAATGCTATTTGGGGGAAAATTCATTTTCTTCATCAGCCAATGAATGCATCACCGTAATCCTCTCTGCATTGTGAGCTGTCAAATTAATTATATGTTTAAAAAACTTAATGGTGTTACAATATCAGGCCACGAATACAAAAAAAATATTGTCACATTAACTTACAAAAATAAATTTAGATGTTTCCGCAATATGTTCTGTAGTCACTGTCCAGAAAAATGTGTATTTCCAGACCTGGGAATTCCAATGGTATAACAACAACAGGAGCAACAGCTTCTGCAGGGACGGTCGTCTCTTCATACGGCCGTCTCTTCTCTCCGACCAGACTGGGGAAGGCTTCCTCAGCTCGGGATACCTGGACGTGGAGGGAGGAGCTCCTGCTGATCGGTGTGTAATGCAGATACAGACCTTAAATAATAATCTCGTTTAATATGATGAAAGGCTAACCCGAACCTTGAAGTCGGACCTACTGCATTACACAAGATATAAGAAAAAATTGTAAAATGTGCTCACTTTGCCGGACACAAAACAATAATTTCATAGTAGGTACCTACATATATTTCCCTCTGGACGTTCCATTTTTTTAAATAATCAAATGAGTGTTTTGTATCTAACCACGGTAGATACCTACTTCCCACGTATTCAATAATATTGAAACTGTATGTGAGTATGCGAGCCTCAAAAAATCCGCATCCGTATCCACGAATGTTAAAAAATACGTATCCGCAACATCCCTATTCAATACTAAGAATGTACGTAGGTTCCTAGCATTATTCAGTGTAAGTACTTCCCCGTCCGTATATATGCCATGTGGCTGGCTATATCTAAATTCACGGGTATATTAATATATAAATATCTACATTAAATTTGTGAATCATTTTAGCTGCACAAACCCCAGCTTCTTCGGCTGCGCCCGCCAGGGGACCGCAACCAACATCCTGAACCCGATCAAGAGTGCTCGTCTGCGAACCGTCCAATCATTCAATTTCCGCTATGGCCGAGTTGAAATTGCAGCTAAAATGCCGGCAGGAGATTGGCTGTGGCCAGGTACGTCACTTCCACACTAATATGTTTAGCTTAACCCCTTGCCCGCTGTTACGTTTCGAGTTACAGAGATGTCACCTAGGGCTTTCTTATCAGGCGGTAACAATCTATCATAAAACAACGATAAATCCTAATAAAGCAATAAATAAAATAATAAAAGACGTGATCTGTAATATTTCAAAACGTTTTCACACTACTTTTTCTTTTTTATTATGGTCATAAATGACAACATGATTCTTTGCAATGCCCTATCTGCCTAAAAATAAAGCCATGTATTCACTAGGGGACAAATCGCGAAACATTCCACTCGGCATGTCGCATCAACATCTACGCTCATGTTTCGGGGACAATGACGCGATCATTTGACGTGTACACACCGGGACTCGCATATCTTGTCGCGGAAATGTCATCTAATGAGGTTATGGATGACAGCTGCGGTATCTCATTTGGCGAAGACGGGGTTCCGCGCAATTCGAAATGTTTTTTTGGGTCGCAATTTCAAATTAACGAGGTTTTACTGTAGTAAATTGAATATTATTAAAAACAAGGTCCTTTTTGCAAATAATTATTGTTTTCCACGTCACGGAAATGTGGCCCTAGGAGGTTATGATGTCAACTGCGTATCTGTTTATATTAATGAGTTTATCGAAACGTAAGAGGAGAAAAAAGAGGAGAATGCGAAATTCTTTACTGCAAAGAAAAAGAAGGACGGACATTCTATGCGATCTTCGATCGATACAGCTCGATGAGTTCAAGAACAATTTCGTTTCCCCACACTGTCATCTTGACAGATACAGCGCATGCGTATTCACTTGTAAACATACCACGTGGTACTGACGCTCCGCGGAATGTTGCAGTGAGTACGCTCGGGTACCGTGCGCATGGCAACGTTGCCACGGCACGTAGAAATGCCGCGCTATGTTGTGCGCGCCGTCGCGGAACAGTGCACGACATTGCAACGTCACGTAGACTCTGTGCCACGCGTGCTGTTGAGGGACAATTTGTCCCCTAGTGAATACATGGCTTAAAACATTTTCTTCAACATCCTTGTTATGAAATGGTAAGACACCATGTGAAAACCTCGAAAGTCTCGAACAATAATTGCATTATGCATATTCATCTGCAAACGTTTCTAATCATTACTATCTCACTGACGACGATTGAACCCCTGACCTCTGGGTCACTGGCCGAGTGTATTGTACACCGTCGTATGAAATAAGGAAAAAATTAATCAATTTCTGCTTTTCTCTTTTTTTCTATCCTTCAATTAATTAATTATTTTAAAAACATGATGTCGATTTGCTGTTAATTTTCTCCAAAATAAAATAAATATCACTAATGTACGGCTGACGACTATAAAAACAACTACAGCAAATCGAAAATGTCATGATGCATTTTTAAAGTAGTTATATTTAAAATAAATTAGATGACACACTTAGACAGACACTTAAGAAAATCTAGCTATTGAGAAACACAACTGGATATAAACCCTGAATTTTTCTATACAGTTTGGTATCCCGCTGATAACCAAAAATTTCGAAAGATAAATAAATCATGTAAAACTTCCTTTTTGATTAATATAATTTGTCTGAAATATCATAAAATCTAAATTTTAATTACTAGCTCACAAATACGTGCGGTCTAGTCGATACGAATGAACAGAATGTAGAATCTTGTATTCACAAGCCATGTATTCACTAGGGGACAAATCACAAAACATTCCGCGCGGCATGTCGCATCAACATCTACGCTCATGTTTCGAGGACAATGACGCGGTCATTTGACGTGTACACACCGGGACTCGCATATCACTTGTCGCCCGATGAGGTTATGTTGACAGCTGCGTATCTATTTGCATTTGCCGCATCATTGTTAGATCCTCGGTCAGGGTTAAGTTCCTGCTGTAATTATATTCTTCCGATAAATGTGTTCAATGTATGTAATGCAGCTTAAATAGAATAATTTAAACTTCTATTTTCAGCGCTTTTTATGATGCCCGCCTACAACTCGTACGGCAGGTGGCCCGCCTCCGGGGAAATCGACTTGGCCGAGTCTCGCGGCAACAGACAGCTCGTGCAGAACGGACAGAACATTGGAGTGCAGCGCGTTGCGCACACGCTGCACTACGGCCCGTACTCCGGACTGGACGGGTGGACCAAGGCTCTCTTCAATGTCAATAATGCCTCTGGATACGACAGCTCATTCAATAGATATCAGTTGGAGTGGACCCCAGGTAATAAAAAAATTTGAGTTTAGCATATAGTATGTATTCAGCTAGTGAAACAAACCACCCTCTTTACGCAAATTATTTTTATTTTGATATTTTGTCTTGGGGAGGTATATCATGGGGAGGGGAAGGGGTAAAATAATAGAGGGAATGTCGCCTATGGTACCCGTCGAGTCCTAAAGAATAAGTTTCCAATTTTTGAGTCTGATCGGTTGAACGGTACAGATTTGTATCGAAAATATATCAGGGGGAAGGGAAGGGGGAAAATAATAGGGGGGAATGTCGCCTACGTTACCCGCCGGGTCCTAAACCATAAGTATGCAAAATTTGAATCGAATCGGACAAACGTTGTAGATTTATATAGAGAACAGACAGACAGACATTGAGTTTTGTAGGTATAGATTTTTTTCCAAATTTTCTCGTGACATAGCAGGTCATTGGATGAAATTGTAGCGCAATGCGCATGCTTGCAGAGTACCTGAAGTTCAGCATTAACGACGCGGAGACGGGGAGGGTGGTCCCGCCCGCGGGGGGGTTCTGGCAGCTCGGCGAGTTCAGCGCCGCGGCCCCTACCGCTCAAGACCCCTGGAGGTACGCGTCTGCAATGGCGCCATTTGACCAAGAGGTACGAAACGTTCTCTTAATATTTTACGTATTTCATTTGTTTTTTTTTCTTCAACAACGTTTTTTTTCAGTTTTACATCATTATGAATCTGGCTGTGGGCGGTACAGCGTTCTTCCCCGACAACGCGTCTAACCCTGATGACAAGCCATGGAACAACAACTCGCCAACGGTAAAAACATATCAATCTTTTTTTTCGAAACTTTGAGACAATATTTATTTTGACAGCCGTGAGAATTAAATTTTTCTCCCACAGTATAGAAGAAGTAATAACCAACGTGATAGTTCAACGTTTTACAGAAAATAATTCAGAAATATTGAAAAAAAAATGGAAATTCGATGTCACTTATCTCTGTAACTGTCAACATTTCACCCAATATTTTCTAGTCAAAAACCCGTTAATAAAGTAGACTCCCCCGAAGTTTTTGCTGGACTTTATCATATAATATAAAAACGAGTAAAAATTAAATAAAATATTTAATTTAGTCATTTTGCAAAAAATTGACTGCGTGAAGCGTCCTTTAGGTTTGGATAATTTCAAGATCTGCCGAACATTGTCGAGTGTATAGTCAAAGGATCGTTCGCCATTATCACCGTCAGGATTACCACTACATGTATTATAAACTCTTTGGCTGTAGCCAATTATCTACTCTTGACGGTCATGCTTCGTTAAATCTGTTTTTTTTTATCTGCGCTTACAGTAGCCGGTAAACATCTTGAAATTTTACGGCGTAGTGGGGGGATGTTTGCGCATGTACCATTCCACCAACGAGACCCAAATTTTGTCTTCTGCGCATTCCCCCACTACGCCAAAAATTTCAAGAAATTTGCCGGCAACTGTACCGAAGTTGTGTATTATAAATTCACAAGTATACATCTTTTCATTTAAGAAAGGCAATCGAATTAGAATGTGTACCTAAGCCGTGCTTACAACGCACATTATTTCGTTATGTTAGTATTTACATTAGGGATGGGCGTTGAATGGACGGACTAGTTGAAATCAACCGTTGACGTTGCATCGACGCGTCGACCGTTTACGTTTATCACATGGACTAGTTGAATTCGTAGACGGTGGACAGCGGACGCCGTGGTCGGTGGACGATTCGAGATTAACGCAATGCAAAGCAACGAGCGAGAGCAAGACAAAACGTCTCCGTTTATTTCTCTCTCATCATTTCAACTCTAAAGTACACTACCATAGAGTGCAGATCTGTGTACTCGAACTATGACTAGAGATTTGAAATTTGAATACATGCGTAGCGCGAGATAGGCTTAATAAGCTATTATCTATTATTTTTTACTTGATTTTTTGTGATGTTACGTGCGACGATTCGATGAATTCCCAATTTTACGCCGTATAAAATAAAACAATTCTGTTTAATTATTTTATTTTTTATTGAACTATTATTAATTAATAGGCCGGCTAGATATTTTTCTAAAATCAATATTTTATTCGATCGATCTCGTCTTCTTATATATTTACCTGAAAAGGGATGCTAAAATTTAATTATTGTGTTATTTCCTTACTTTTCAACTTTAGCATATAAATGATAAACAAACTTGTAGGGAATAAAATTTTCTATACCTAACTATGGTCCTTATTCAGGACCATAGTTATGTATATATATCATTAACTATTGTATATGTAATATAATCTTGAATTTAGGTTTAATTCATTTTTATTATAAATTCCATATTTTCAACTTTATAGATAAAAAAATAAATCTATTATAATTTTGTTTACACCACTTTTTATTGGTTTTTTTACATGTTTCGGGAACAATGTTCCTTTTCTCAAATTGAGCCTTAAACTAAAGTTGACAAATAATACAGATATATTTATTTATTAATAATGTCACCACAAAGAGAAAGTTTGACTTTGAAAGATGTATTCTTCAATAAATTTCTAGATAACATCTCAAATGTAAAGTATTTTTAAATTGTGTATTTATTTATAAATTTATAGATAATAAATAAATGTAAAGGTTTTTATAATTTTATTTAACTTGTATTGAAACGAATGAATTTTTCGTAATCGATTTGAGTTAGCGTAGTGATAGTCCAACGTTTTACAAAAAATAATACTCATAATCAAGGCAGGAATATAGTCCTGCTAGGTTATTATTGTTTTACAAATAACCCTGTACACATGTAATAATGTGTATCTAATATATTTTTTTATACACACATTGCTTTGTACTTTATATTTTTAATTTTTATACTCATATTTTAATGCTTATACCCGATACTTTCACTGCTTATATATGTAGTTTATATTTATATTTTACTGCTTACACCTGATATTGTTGTGTATACTTACTTCTTTCTTTATTATATATAGAAAGAAGTATATAAAACAATATGTAAAAGCCTATAAACAAATAAATAATAAAATATTTCTTTTTACATATAAGCACAAGTAGCGGTTTTACTTTCCCCGAAACTATATTCCTTCAAACTTCTGTAAATTTTAAAAATTAACGTAATAAAAATAACCAACGGTTGTGCCGTCGAGCAGCGTCGCCTCAAACCGTAGACAGTTGACTATCGTCCCGATGTTTAGATAAACGTCCGCGACGTCCGCGTAACGAAGTTGACGCGTCAACTAGTTGACAAATTCAACTAGTTGATCGTCTCGTCGATGGATGGACGTGGACGGTCTCGTTTCGTCGACGGTAAATACGTCGACGACCCATCCCTAATTTACATTTATAAACACCAACAAAACGAAACAGTGTGCCTCGTACGCACGTCTTACACATACTAATTCGATTGTCTTTCTTAAATGGAAAGAGGTCTACCTGCATATAAAATGTCCGCCCGGACTCGTATATCTATTGACCACATGTGTGGTGATTTTAATCTACGGCGTACACCAGCCTTATCATTTATCCGCCCTTATCATAATACTGCCTTAATTATAATTGTTAATGTTGTACAGTTGACACCGATGCAAATAATTGCACCTCACCATACACCGAAATATTCGGTTTTGAAATGCAATCAATAATTAATGTCTGTAACCTATTAATTACTGTAAATAAGTGTGAACAATGACGTAATATACAACGTCAAGATGCCATAACCACATCACGGAAGTGTCGCATAGAGATGGGTAAAAAAATTCTATATAAAAATATCGATATTTATTCGCGGTGTATCAAATATCGATATTTTTTTTTAGTCCTTTTTTTATTTTGGGGAAAACTTATGTTTCGTCGATACATTTTTTCCGGTGACCTTTTTTTTCAAAAGCTTGTTCCTCTTAATTTTGTTTTGTCTTATATTTTTATAAAACATATATCGAAAAATATCGATATATTTTCCTCGATATGTATCGATTATTTTCGATACTTTTTTTAAAATATCGATTCGATATATATCGATATATTTTTTTCATTTACCCACCCCTATTGCCGCATACTTATCTACTAGAAATGGAGTTGTAACATATCTACGGACATGTGCATGATAGAAATACAAATTTTTGCTTAGGTAAGTTAAATTTGTGTTTAGCATTGGGACTATACTGATTAGAATGACTTAAGATTGAATAGATTTGATTGAAGATTCAGGTCTTCTAACACCAAAGCAGTATAAAAAATACATTATACTTACTGAACTGACAGCCGTCTAAGCGGAAAACATACTAACATCAGGGCTAGCACAAGCCACAGACGTAATCTCCAGAGATGTGACTTATCTAAGATACAAGTATTTGAAATACAGATACAAGACGCAAAATATGTACTTTCATCTTGTATCTGAAATACTTTTATGAATATTCATCTTGTATTTAGATACATTCTTTTGGTATCTTAGTGTTTAGTAAATACTAAGATTGCTAAGATACTTTTTTCCAATGATGTACCTATAATGAGACCTCATCGAAGAAAAATGAGCCATAAAATGTTTGAAGAACTGGTTTTACTTAAGTCTATATTAAAACCTCCAAGATATAATATTTTATTTGCGCGATCAACGTGATTTATTCGTAAATAATTCACTAAAAAAATAAACTTACATTCAATAAAATGTGTTTTCTTACAAAAGAATTTTATCTTTAAAAAGTATTTGGAAGATACTTATTTTGTATATAGTATTTCAGATACCATTACAGAAAGCTATTTGTATCTGGTATCTGAAATACTTGAATTTAAAGTATCTTGCATTTTGTATTCCAGATACTTTGTACAGGGTATCTTATACATCACTGGTAATCTCCAACCGATCCAAAAGCAACTGGCAATCGACTATCAGCAGAGTGTTGGGAGTCTCAGAACTATGTGGATCCATCCTTGTGTGGCGGAACCAACTGCGTGGTACAACATACCTTCAACCATTGCAATGGCGCTACAAGGATCTGCCATTTCATTTCATTTTGTAACCGCCCTTGAAACGATACTCGTGAAAATGGGAGGTCTAAATCATCAGCGTCAGATAATTTTCCTAAGTCAGAAAGAATTGCTAGTGATTGTTATGAAATGTTTTCAGGCCGCGTTGGATTTCTGGAAGCAGAGAGCAAGATGGCTGGCCACCTGGAGAATGGACTCCAATGACGGCAGTGATGCGTCTCTCCAAGTTGACTATGTCCGCGTCTGGGCATTGTAAATCAATTTTATATTAATCGTTATTACAATTGAAGACCCTGGCAAGAAGTAACTAACATTTTTGTCAAAAATGAGTTAATAAACCGTCTAAACTAAATATTGTACGCTCTTTCCATTGGAAATAAGTTCTGAACTTGAAAATAGTTAGAACATGTTCAAATCATAGGGATGAACATGTTAACTACACTTTTTCATAAAAATCAAATTAGTTACTAATGGGAAGAACATGTTATCTTCAATAATAACATGTTCATGCCATCATTCTGAAATTAACACGTTCTTGCCTTTTATCTTCTTCTTAAAATAAGGCGATCCGCCCTCAAAGAGCGATTTGTGCAATTTTGCCTTTTAATTTTATTGGAATATTTATGGTAAAAATAAATTTTACTCTGGCAGTATTGTTATATTATTTTTCAATAGTTTTAAATGTTACATACCATGTTTTGTATTATTAATTAACACGCTAGGTATTTTATAATTTTGAATTATGGATGGTGAAAACGGATAGTATTTGAAGGGTTGTTTGATGTTCGTGTTTTACCAATTTTAAAAAGGTGTTATTCTATTAAAAATGAGTTCTAGAGGCGAAAACATGGTTGTTAACTACAGTTTTTTAGGGAAAATAAGTATATTTTTATTTTTTTGTGCACAAATGCGTTTTTTTACTTTTTAAATACTTTTTTGATATTTTAGTGACATAAATCGATAAAAATGAAACTTGAATTTGCAATGATACGTATTTTTCAAAGGCGGAATGGAAATGTCTAATTATCTCAAAATGACTTGAATATTAGTAAACAACTTCTTGCCATGGAGTCTTCAATTATAAACCTGCAAAAGTCCATCAACCTACACATAACAGTTTTACAAAATCACACACTTTATACATAATTCACTTCTTTTCTGGATAACTTTTTTAGGAATTATAAAAGGTTTACGCATTATTACTACCATTATTTATTAATAAATGTGAATAGTATTCCGCGTGATCAAATTAAACAAACGGCTATATACAAAAAAATGTTTTCATCACAAAATTACCCGTCATTAAATAATTACAAATCAAATCAGAAATACTGTTTATCCTGCACGTAATAATGATTTACTACACAATGCATTTCCGCTCGTATCGAAGCCGACGGGGGCCGCCGCTACCGATCTAGAATACTGAACTTGATTATTTTAAAGTACGATATAGTCCACTCCGGAATAGAGTACTTGGTGTACTCGCGACGGAAGCTGGCGAATATTTCCACGTATATCAGGCCGTCTGAACTATGCGAGGACACCCACTTCAAGGCGACAAACATCATGTCCACGTCGCAAAATTTTCTGTCTGCAATAAAAAATGCATTACAAATGACAATCAAAGAATATTTCAAGGATCAAGCTTATATTATGTAACAAAAGAGCAAATATTTTAACAATTTACGACTGTACTAGCAATATGATCATATTATCGGCGCTTAACATCCGAAGGCTAATCTAACTAAAATGCAAATTGGTAAACTCTCTTTTTTGCGATAGCGAGACTCGCTTTTGGTATCACTGACACTTATTACGAATAGTATGGTGTTCACAGCGTCGATGGCTTTTAAGAAAATCAATCAGACTGGCTTGTTATCGTGAACAGTCCAAACGTTGCGTAACTAGATTAGTTAGGATGGTTAGGGTCATGTTTATTACAGCCCTGTCTAAAGAGGTACCGAGTACGTACATGGCTGCTGTACACAATTTAAAAATTAAAAGCTTCCTTTTGTGGTAGGTATATAACATAAATATTTTATTTACAAGAATTTAAATATGACGAAACCATACTTACCTACTCGAACCTATTAAAAAATTATCATCCTCAGGGTGTGTGTAGACATGAATTTTTGATCATGAAAACCCAGAGCAGACTGACCGATTGATACGCACCGAGCTTATTTCTTCAGTTTAGACGCACCCTAAGATTAATTGATTATATACATATATTCAAGAACACATTCATATTTGTGAAGTTGTAATTTTTCAGAACAAAGTTCTGTGAAATTTTAAAACCAAATTAATTAATCAATTAGAAAAACATACAGAAAAATCTAATTCACGAAAAAATATTAGGTTACTACTGGGATTCGCACCCAAGTTACCTCCTTTCCGGGGCCGGTGCCCTGACCACTAAGCTTTAGCAACCCTCTATGTTTCCGTGAATACATCGACCTTCTTAGTTCTAATTTTTATTAATTGATTAATTTTTTTATTTTTTTTTATTTCTGTTCATAGAGCAATCCATTTTACTAACTACATATAGGGTCGATATATTCACGGAAACATAGAGGGTTTATAGCTTAGTGGTCAGAGCACCGGCCCCGAAAAGGAGGTGACTTGGGTTCGAATCCGGTAGAATCGAAAACCAAATATTTTTTCGTGAATTTGATTTTTCTGTATGTCTTTCTAATTGATTAATTAATTTGGTTTTAATAATCGATTGTTTTCACAAGTTAATAAGCACATTACCCTCGTATTTAAGAAAGCGCACCCGCCTCGGTGCCGCCACCCTGATGTTGGCTGGCTGGAGGGCCAGCAGGGACACGATCTTCTCCGCTCCAGGCTGCTGCAGGTCCACTTCCAGGGAGCCCCGGGCGGCCTTGGTCAGCAGTCCCGCCAGCTCCTCCACTCTGCCCTCCCCCATTAGTTGCGTTACCATGGACACTGCCTGCTCAATATTCAAAACTTAACTCATTTCCGTACACGGTCAAAAGTAAAAGTAACATGCAGTGCTCAAAAGTAGCTAATTTCTACATATGTCCATTCTCAATTCCATAAATTCAACGACAAATAATAGTCAGTAGTAATATTACTTCAAGGGGTCACACCTACCAGAGCCCGTGAAAAATTTACGAGTTTTTTAGAGTACAAATAAATAAGCAATGAATAAAACAAAATAAAATGTCGTGCGATTTACTTGTTCTTTATAACTTGTAAAAAACAATAATTTTAATCAAGAATAATAACACAATCATGAGAACTTTTGAAGTTGAACTTAAGGTCTTGTTGAAAAAATGGCGCCTCACGGTCGCCATAACACGTAAAAACGTTGCGATATTGATGATCTGAAATTTCTTAAAAGATTATTATTAGTAAAGCTAAGCAGCCAAATTTAAAAAAAAATGGTGACTTGTTGAATTTAAGTTAGGTAGGTGCTTGTTTTCAGGCAAAAATTTAGTTTTGTATTGTTTACATAAAAAAATTAAAACAAAATAAAAATAACGGCTCGATAGACGATAGACAAAAGTATTATAAAGATTTTAGAAAAAAATGTTGAAAACTTTTTGAGATGCGGATAGCTATCGAAAAAGTAGTTTTGAGAAAAACGTGTTTAAAGTTTCGAAGCGTTACGGAGGCAAAAGCTTTTAGTAAACTCACGTTCAATCTGTCCCATATTATTTTCAACATCATATTCATGTATCCCTCCTTTTTATTGTCTTTTTACTCCCTTTCTTTTAACTCGATGAGTCTGCTTGTCTGCCGAAAAAACATTGGATCGATTTTCAACCCTTTTCCCGTGATCCAATCGAGCTGAAACTTTGCACGCAGACTCATGGCGACGATAAAAACAAAGAATGAAAAGGAGCCCGACGTTTGGAGAAGGCGTGAAATCTGTTTCAACTAGTCTGACTCGAGCTATGGGTCCGATTATTACGTTTTCAATATTCTATAAGTTTTAAGGATAATAAATAATATACGTGGAATAGATTTTCCACATGAACCTAAAGCCAGAGGAATATGTTGATAGAATCTCAAATTGGAAACAATACAAATGAGAAAGGGAGTACAGAACAGTAACAGAATTTACATGCTTTTTCATATTACCTATAATTGAACGTTGCTTATTTATACATACATAGAATAGCTATATGTTTACATTCAGTGTTTTTAATTATTTATTAATGTTTTTTATTAAATACAAGATGTTCCCTGTCTCCCAAGCTAGGCTGAGGCTTGTGGTAAAGGAGACAGGTTCATCCGATGGGTCCAGTAGTGTGGTCTAAATCATAACATACTTTGCCGCTTTATACTTGCGTCGCATTCGACCTCGGGCAATGGATGACGTAAAACTAGTTGCAGCACCAGCGCTCTGCCTCCTGAGTTTATGTAAGTATGTGAGTGTTTTAAAATGAAATAATGTATAAAATATTGACAATCAATTAAAGTACCTACACGCAGGAACAAACGATAGAACACGCACGCCCTCTTCCCTCGCGCGCACGGCAGTATCTGAGCGAGAGAGCGGAATGTAAGCACTCACTCGCGCTGCTGGTCCTTTGATTTCCGCAAAAAAACCGCCGACGAAGGGAGCGGCGGGCAATGATGGGGACCCTGAGCCGTTCTATGCGCAAAAGCGTCCACATCAACCCAACACGTTCGCCACCTGGTTGGCATTATTTGATGCTAAAGCGACCTCCTCGCTCGGCCTTCGTCAATACAACACCAGAGACGAAAACCGGGCGAGTCGGTCGCGCAAAACCTTCATTGTCCCGCATATAATAAATCTTTATTTCAAAAATGGTTATACAATACATAATACGAATAATAAAAAAAACACCCAAACAAGGCGCAGGACGTAGAAAACTCAACCCCTTCGTGGAGGGAAAAAGACATAAAGAAAATAAATAAAAACATAAAAGTTTCGTGACCAAAGAAATCATCACCGACAGTTCAAACACTGGTTCAGGAACAACTACGGAGCAGGGCCCCGTAGGATCTCCCAGCTGGACACCCAAGCTCCAACAAAGTCTTAAAGATGTCTAAAGTTAGACTCATTTCTCACCAGGTCGACATTTGTGGGACGCCGACCTGTCTCAAGCGGCCCGTTTATAGGTACCTTCAATCAAGTCCTCTCTAGCATCCCTCAACAGAGCTTTTGATATGTTCCTGGATCTGGGCCACACGAGCGCAGACGCACCAAGGGTGAGTGGAGAGTCCAAGACCATTCAGAACGCCGGGCGGCGGCAAAGACAGGAGCATGGTCAGCGGGAGTGACTTGTTTACATACTCGCGCTGCCCACTTTCATGCTCACTTCCCTGCTCGCTGCCACGGAAATGGGCTGAATGTAATGCCCAACTAAGATATAGTACCTATGTATTATTTTGTGTTAAATGTTTCCTGTCACAATTTATTTATAAAAATAAGTTTTTGTAACAAAAATTTTCTCAGGTTTTCACGGCCGTTCAGAATCTTCTGTGTATAGTTTTCTGGGATATTCTGCCATGTATATGTAACCTCTCTGGCCGACGTTTCGGATCCAATTGCAGGGTCCATCATCAGGGCTGATGTGATGAGTGTGTGTTTATGTGTAGGTTAAGTATTGCCTTGCAACACCGTTATACGTGTCAAGACGTGGGCCAGGGAGGTCACATATACAAGGCAGAATATACCAGAAAACTATACACAGATGAAGTTGTTGTCACATCGAACAAACCTTGAAATTGGCCCCGCTTATATGTTCTTTATTTCCTGCTCTAACTACTCAATCTCAAGTCCGCGAATCACTCAAAAATAATGGTATCAGTTTACATCTGGCATAATTTGTATGAAGGGTGTCCCGTATCTTGACGTCAAGCCGAAATCGGGTGATAGGCCAAGTCACAATAGTTATCAGAAAAATATTTTTAAAAATCTAAGTCATGTATTTTAAGAATTATAAGCATTAAAAAAATTAAATGGGAAAATAATTGGTCCTTTTGAGCTGCCAAAAGTCTTGAATGGTGAAATGAAGTATAATAGTTGATAGGACGAGATATAGGTATGTATATATTTTGGGGGATTTCAAATCATAAATAATAATGCTAATAATCACAACAAACCTGTTTACTGCCCTTGATAAATTCGCTGTGATTGAATGTTGGGTCCCACGCTTTCTCTAGTACTTTTAAATCAAATTTGTTCATCATCCATGTGAGTGGATTTTGCAGGTAAAATATCCGCGGCAGTGGAGGACTCTCGGACGTGGAAGAATTTCCATTGGAGTAATGTCTGATCGAATGGAAGCGTCGCCTTCGCACAAATATTTCTATGCATTCAATATGTCTTCCCGACACGGCTTCCGGTGAACGAGTGAGGCGACACTTGTTAGCGATCTGTTGCGGCCGAAATATATTAACATTTTTTACAATTTGTTTTTGTTTAAAATTATTATTTAACTGGACAATTCTTTTGAGATCTGCGCGGTACTTGCAAATTTGTTTAGCTGCCAATAAAAATGTTAAGGCCATCTGTAATAAATAAAGTGGCATTCAAATAATTGTTTACATGATAAATTCACGTTTTAATGAAAGCGATTCTTCGAAATATTCAGTTTCTTGATGATTAATATTATAATTATGAAACGCTAATTCCACAAATTACTTACTCTGCCAATTTGGAAATCATTGTAGTATATTTGACGTGCTTATGGGTCCATTCTGACAATTTGATGTGATCATGACATTTTAGATCACTACCTACAATAAATTTACCACGACCAATTTTAAATATTTTATGAAATGAATGTGACGCTGTTTTTTAAATAAAATATTTATTTAAGAACAGGTACCTACTTACATAAAACATTGATAATGCAGAATAGTGGGTAACTACAACCGGGATTAACTTCGGTATTATCATCTCATTCTACTTCTTTTATATGGAGTCAATGGTAATGCAAATGAGACGTAAGTATATTTGTTCGCATGAGTCATACAAAATCTCTCTGCGGTCAACCTATAAGTACCTACTAGAATAACTAAGTAATTAAAATATTTGATGCGCGTATATTTTGATAAAATGATTTTTTAAATTTCAACTCTCTGCTAATCGAATGTTACCTACGTCTTACGACAGATACAGATGACATACCGATCCACTATCGAAACTTTGAAATCATATTAATGCGACTCAGATACAATCCCACAATACACAGGTAAACAAGAGTTATCACTATTTTAATATTCTGTATATAGTTTTCTGGGATATTCTGCCGTGTATACGTGACCTCTCTGGCCGACGTTTCGGGTCCCATTGCAGGGTCCATCATCAGAGCTGATGTGGACCCTGCATAACAAAATATCCCAGAAAACTATACACAAGATTCTGAACGGCTGTGAAAACCTAAGAACACTATTTTAATACACTTCCGATAATATATGTAGCTTTTAGCTGCGCCAGACGGATTTTCCAGATTAAAATTAGATCAAATCAAATTAGCAGCAACTAATCCCAGCTATCAAACCTAAACCAGTTTCTCCTAAAAAGCCCCATTGTAATTTTAAGCATAGGTACTTACTTGCTACAATTTAAACAATCTGAAAACATTACTTTGAAATCTTCTTATTAGGCATTTCATAGCGATGATCTAATAACATATATTCACCATAACAACCACGAGGATATGCGAAATGGGTTCAGAAAGCCTCACTTAGGGTTATTGTCCAGACAGTGGAGTTGTCTCCTGCACGGTTCATCTTAAATGACTTTCATAATGAAGTTTCAAATTAGTGCTCGGAAAGGCAGACTGCCAAGCTTGTGTTAACTTCACTCCATATATATTGTGATAAAATATCTGTCTAAAATACCAACTGTAAAGGAGTTCTTATAGAACTGTCACTGCACCTTCACGGAGACTTTGCCTCCAAAGAGTTTCAAAACTTGAACATTACCTACGCAATTCCACCATAAGTGAGTGGCAGAAACATTGTTTAAGTCTGTGATTTACTGTTGTCATTCATGTATCATTGCTATTATAACAAACTTAGTAAGTATGACGAGATTTTCCCAAAGGAAACGTAAATATAGTAGAACTTCGTTAATTCGTAATTCAAAGGGCCAAAAACGTTTCGAATTATGAGGAACTCCTTTAATTCAAAATTCAAAGTATAAAGAAAAATCTAAATAAAAAGCGAAATTCGCCAAAAATCGTGAAAAAGGCCATTAATTTTGTGAAAAATGTCTGTATTTTTGCATATTTCGAGAAATTTCGACAATGCAATGTTTTTATTAAGCTAATACAAAGATGGCGACATTTATATTGCTATAGTACCCGATATTTACGTATTTGTTTTTCCCACTTACGAAAAAATCCAAAGATTTTTTAATTTTGTCAAATTTCAAAAAAAATCTAATCATGTGAACTAAAATAAATTGATTTATGGCGCAAGACCCTAAAAATTATTTCGAATTGCGAATTACCGGGGTTTTCAAATTATCGGGGTAATCTGCTATGAAATTACCATTTTGGGACTTGTGGGTTTGAAAAATTTCGAATTATCGGTGTTGGAATTAACGAGGTTTTACTGTGCTTAGATAAAAGCTCACTCAACAATTTGATGTGAATTAACATAATTTTTTATTTTAATACACTTAAATATGATTTTTTTTTCATTTGATGGGTCAAAAAATCGTAATAAAAGATTAATTGGTAATTTTTAATATATTTTAATTACAGCAATTCTCATTAAATTAAGACGATTGTAAATATTTATTTTTTATATTTCATTATTAAATATCGTCGCTGTGTATATAATTAATTATATGTGATGTTTTAGTACATTCTGAGATAAGCGAATAAAACTGTTTTAAAAAATAATTGCAGACCAGATTTATAAAAAAATATTTTAAATAATTACTAGGCAGACTTTCCAGATGAACGGCAATGTTTTTTTTAGTATATCTCCATTATTTATATGAAAAATTGACAAGTTGATTCGTTTATCTCAGAATGTACTAAACGGCACATAGGATTTATTATATACAGGGTTATTTGGAAAACATTAATAAATAACCTCGCAAGACTACATTCCTGCCGTGATTATGAGTCGAAAACGTTCAAGCTATCATGACCAAATATCAATAATTATGGAGATATGCGACATCAAAGTTTGTATTTTTTTTCAATATATCTGACTTGTTTTTTGTAAAACGCTGGACTGACCAAATATCATGACCAAATATCAATAATTATGGAGATATGCGATATCAATAATTATGGATATATTACGGTAACTTATATCGATTACGAAAAATTCATTCGTTTCAATACAAGTTAAATAAAACGATAACAATCCTGAAAATTTTCCAATTGGAATTCGAAGGTTTTTATTTTTTATTTGACTTTTATTAAATGGAATGAATTTTACATATTCGATATAAGTTACTATAATGATAGTCCAACGTTAAAAATATGTTAGAAATATTGAAAAAAATGCAAACTTTGATGTCGCATATCTCCATAACTATTGATATTAGGTCATAATAGCTTGAACATTTTCGACTCATAATCAAGGCAGGGATACAGTCCTGCGAGCTTAGTAATGTTTTCCAAATAACCCTGTATATAGCGGACGATATACATTGTTCTGTACAAGACCACAGAATAACAATTTATGACGGGTGGGTCGTCAATCTCCCGCTGAGGTGTGGTGAAGGAAGTTCAAAAGCGAAATGAAAGAGTACAACATATAATATTTATTATTTACTAATCATTCAACATACAATATTATTTATTTTGTGTTTTTATTAATTATTCATCTTGTTCATGTAAAAAATAAACGAAAAAGGGCCCTTTTCAGGTCCGTCAACACGATCCTGTTCGCGAAATACATTAATATATTATAATATTGCGACATATATTAAGATATAATAATATACAGTATGTCTCGTAGCTAGTAGAAAATATTTCGGGGGATTCTTCTTCATTTAATTTTAAATAGAAAATATTCTTTACACTTTGGGTGAAATGTTGACAGTTACGGAGACAAGTGACGTAAAATTTATTTTATATTTTTGACCTATTGTAAAAATATGGTAGGGTGGGTCCTATCAGATTGACATGTTTTACATATGTAAACTTATACGGGCGCCTGAGAGAAAAATAAGAAAATATTTTTCCGCGACCCTAATTTAAGTACTTGTTAAGCAAGTAATATTTATCCGACATACTTCAAAATAACACCCAAGGATGCGCTTGGTTGAGAATTATCTAATGATAATAATTAGAATCTGATAAACACTTATTTACTATTTTTTACTGATTTAAATCTAACCGCCGCCACCTGGCGGCAGGGGTTAAACATTGGCAAAATCACAATAATTGAAATAACTTCCGACAGAAGTGTCCGATTCTGATGAATCTTTTTGTCTCGTGGTCGCTAAATTAATAATAACTATCTGGGGAGTATACATACATATATGTAGAATCATTTTTTGACTTGGAAGAAAAATTGACCTTTTGAGATTTTCTTAAAAACGCGATAAGTACAGAAAACTACTTCATCCATAGTCGTGAGTAGCATCAAAATACGAGCTAAGGTGAGTACTTTACAACAGTCATGGAAAGCATCGCGTGTCAATTGGTCTTCTACCTTTTTTGAGTTCCGTTCCAAATTCCGTTTTGAAACGTTCAAGTGAAATCAATTAAAAATTAAGTCAATAAAAAAATAAAGAAAAGTTAAAATAAATAGTGTGTTAAAAAGTGTCAAATCATCGTAAAAGCAATAAACAGTGCACTTCGGTTGAAACCATGCCGAAACCGAGTACCAGTAGTAATATCGACATGGAAGCTGTGATGGCGCTGGTGCTTGAAATGAAAAAGAGCATCGACGAGTTAAAAACTCAGCAGACGACGCAAAATGATCAGCTGAATGATTTCCGTCGTACGTGGAGCGGCGAGTTAATTGCTCTACGTGAGACTGTAGTGGAAAGAGGGACGTCTGTGACTAGTGACGCCACACGGGCAACGCCTCAAGCCAGCGAGGCTTCCATATCTAGCGAAGCCAGCCATACGCGAGAGATCCTGCCTATCTTTAAGGGGTCCGCCAAACCAAGGAGTTACGATGGAACCACATCGTGGGCCGAGTACGAGATCTAGTTCGAATTGGTTGCAAAGCTAAACGGATGGACTCAGGAGGTAAAATCAATGTTCCTGGCAACCGTACTACAGGGAGCCGCCCGAGGAGTTCTATCAAATCTGAATGAGGACCAAAGACGGGACTACGACTCGCTGGTTCAGGCGCTACGGCTAAAGTTTAGTACCGAGCACCTGGCTCAATTACACGCAACTAAATAGTCGTACGCAGAAGCCGAGAGAAGATCTTCCGACGTTTGCATGCAATGTGGAGCGCTTGGCTCGAATGGCGTTTTCAGAATGTCCACCTGGCGTGCAGTAGCAAGTAGCAGTCCGACAATTTGTCTCTGGAATTGCCGATGCAGAGGTGCAGTTCGCAGTCAGGATGGCTGGATACCAATCTCTTCATAAAACATTAGGTCGAGATATGGAAATAGAAGCCGCCAAGCTAGCCACTTCGGCTCAAAGATGAACAACTCGCACAATGACAGTAGTCGCAGAAGAAAGAAATCAGACGAGTAATAAATGGAAACCTGCAAAGAACCAGAGAGCACGTCCAGGCCCAATATCCTGTTGGCAATGCGGCAAGTTAGGCCACATGGCCCGGGACTGTAAATCGCCTCCCAAACGAGAGGTGGTAACGAGACCACCGGCTGAAAATGTGCCGAATACTCTCAGATTAAACCATATAGGTACGGAAGACAGTTTGTGGACAAATGGAACTGTGGAGGACGCTATGTGTCGGATAACCATTGATACTGGAGCGAGCATTACTCTCGTACATCCGGACGTGATTAAAAGGATCACGCCTTGTCCAATAATACAAGAACTAGCTACCGAATTATGGCTCAGGACTGCTACAGGCGACACTACTAAAGTTATCGGACAAATGAGCCTGAACCTTGGCATCGGAAAATGTGTATTCCGGCATACCGTTTCCATAGCGGATATTGCAGAGGAGTGTTTACTGGGTCTTGATTTCCTGAGAACATTTGACCGAGTCATCGACGTGCGCCAGGGGCTCTTACATTTGGGCCCGCAGAAATCACCCTGTCAAGAACTGCCGCTCAAGGGATATTCCAGGCGTTCTTACACATTACTGAAGTCTGTCGTTTAGCGGCAAAAAGCGAAATGATTGTCTCCACCTGCTTCAGCAAGCCATGTGAACCTAATACGGCTTTGCTAATAGAATCTTGTTTTACGGATGGACCCCCTAATATGCTGGTGGCCCGTACCCTGGTGCAAACAAAAGGTCGCCTGGTCCCAGTTAGAGTGGCTAACCTCTCGGAAACTCCAACCTATCTAAGGAAAGGAACGCTGTTAGCAGTTGGTGAGGCGATCTCCGATGTATTGGACTACCAGACAGTATCTAGATATGTGAAGAATAATAGCGAGTTCTCTGAGCAGCTTGGCGAACTTTTCAATCGATCCTATGAAAATTTGTCCATTGATGAAGAAATACAGTTGAAGGCCTTATTGTTGGAGTATGCAGACATATTCTCCCGCGGACCTGATGACTTTGGTAGGACAAAAATTACCAAGCACTACATAGATGTTGGGGAGACAAAACCTATAAAGCAGCCCCCTAGGAGAATCCCTTCAGGGAAGCAAGAGGAAGCCAGAGCCCTGATTAAAGAAATGGAGGCTCATAAAGTGATCGAACTTTCAAATAGTCCATGGGCCTTGCCTGTGGTGCTTGTTAAAAAAAAGGATGGTACTACACGATTTTGCGTCGATTACCGGAGATTGAACGAGGTGACCAAGAAAGATTCATACACTTACATTTCTACACTGGATCTACAGAGCGGATATTGGCAGGTGGAAATGGCCCCTGAGGACAAAGAAAAGACGGCCTTCGCATCAGAAAGAGGACTATGGCAGTTTAATGTTTAACGGCTTATGTAATGCACCTGCAACCTTTGAGAGACTGATGGAGCTTGTACTAAAAGGAGTAACATGGAAACAAGTTCTGGTGTACTTAGACGACATAATAATGCCTGGAAAAGATTTTACTGACGAGTTAAATAACCTGCGTACCGTGTTTGAAAGACTTCATACTGCGAACTTGAAACTTAGCCCAAAGAAGTGCCAACTATTTCGTAGGAAAAAGAGTTACCTGGGACACGTAGTTTCGGTGGAGGGTATACAAACAGATGAAGCAAAGATTCAGGCAGTCAAGGATTGGCCGGAGCCCAAGAATAAACACGATATCCGAAGTTTTCTAGGACTGTGCACGTATTACCGAAGGTTTGTGCACAATTTCGCCACGATTGCCAAGCCCTTGAATCAGTTAACAGAGGAAAAACGCGATTTCGATTGGACAGTGGAATGCCAACAGGCTTTTAATAAGCTCAAAGAAGCCTTATCGAATTCTCCAATTTTGGCTTACCCAAATACTGAGGGAGTTTTTATACTCGACACCGACGCGAGCCAAACAGGAGTTGGAGCGGTTCTTTCGCAACTTCAAGAAAACGAAGAAAGGGTAATAGCCTATTTTAGTAAAACACTTGGGAAACCGTAGCGAAACTACTGTGTGACTAGGAAGGAATTACTAGCTATAGTAAAAGCTGTGCAGCACTTCCATCACTACTTATTTGGGTGATCGTTTGTAATCCGCACCGATCATGCTGCCCTGCGTTGGTTAATGAGCTTCAAGAATCCTGAGGGGCAAATAGCTAGGTGGATAGAACGGTTGCAACAGTACGAGTTTAACATAAAACACAGACCTGGACGCAGTCACGGTAACGCAGATGCTTTATCCAGGAGTCCTTGTGTTATGGAGAGCTGCAATTATTGCACTCGGTTGGAAGGCCGTGAGTACGACCCCTCTACAGACACTGGAATCAGCGACATACTACCTCTGAATCACCAAATATCTGCGAATGTCACCATCCTAGAAGGGGAAAAACAATGGTCCGAGGAAGGGATTAAAAAGGCGCAAAGAGATGACCCGGATTTATCCATGATGATTAGATGGTTAGAGAGAAGACCCGACTGGAGTGAAGTTGCACCTCACGGCGTTTGCTTAAAAGCTTTGTGGGCTCAATGAAATTCGCTCAGATTGAAACGCGATTGCCTTTATCGAGAGTGGGACCCGCAAAATAGGAAGGATTGTCTAATGCAACTTGTACTATCCAGAAGTATGTTTTCCTTTCTCTTGGAAGAACTGCACGGGACACCAACCGGAGGTTATTTTGGCATCCGCAAGACCCTCGATAAGATAAGAGACCGATACTACTGGGTTAATTGGCGCTAGGATGTGGAAAAATGGTGCCAGCGCTGCGACATCTGTGCCTCTAAGAACGGCCCTTAGACCAGATGTCACGCAAAAATGCAGCAGTACAATATTCTAGGGCCTTTACCAGTAAGCGACCGGGGGAACCGTTATGTGTTGTTGGCCGTCGACTATTGCACGAAGTGGCCAGAGGCCATTGCATTCCCGAACCAGGAAGCCGAAACCGTCGCTGAAGCTATCGTGACAAGTATTGTGGCCCGATTTGGAGTTCCGCGGGAATTGCACTCCGACCAAGGGAGGAACTTCGAATCCCGCATATTTCAGAAGATGCTGGAAAGATTAGGAGTCAAAAAGACAAGGACAACCTCTATGCATCCACAATCTGACGGCATGGTTGAGAGACTCAACCGAACATTATTACAGTACTTGTCCAAGTTTGTGAACGATAATCAAAGAGATTGGGATGAAATACTACCGCTATTTCTCCTGGCGTATCGAGCCTCGAGACATGAGACCACTGGACATACTCCTGCTATGATGGCAATGGGGAGAGAGTTATTATTACCTGTGGATCTACTTTATGGTAAACCTCCAGATAGGGATAACGCGCAGACAGCTGTTGAATACGTCCATGGCTTAGAGGAACGCCTCGAGAAAGTGCATAATTTTGCAAGAGCGCATATAAAAATGGAAAGCGACCAGATGAAAACGCGGTACGACGTGAAATCCAAGGAAACGAGATATCGAGTAGGAGACAAAGTTTGGTTATTCAATCCGATCCGGAGAAAATGAGTCAGCCCCAAATTAATGCGATCATGGGATGGCCCTTACGAAGTCATAAAAGTAGCTAACGACATCGTATACCACGTACAACAAGGGCATAAGAAGGCCAAAATCATCAACATAGATAGACTGGCCCCATACCAAGGAGAAAGAATATAAGAAAAGTGATCGGGACGATCACGTTTTGGGGAGGGGGTAGTGTAACAAATCTGCAAAAGTTACTTTTAATAATTAAATATTTCTTGAGAAGACATAATTATACATCGGCAGGTCAGCCGAGGTCTGACCCGCGCGCGCCGCTTTCACATTCCATCCCTTTGTATTGGGGCTAGGGGTTGCATCGGCGGGGACATCTGGTTTTTGGCCGATGAGATATTCCAGAAACAATAGAGCTGAGATTTCTCTTTTGCAACTTTGTGCCCATTTTTTGTTGAAGGCTGAGAGAAAGCGGCCAAAGTACATGTAACAAGCAAAATGCAATGTGTGAAAACAAGACAGCCCTTAGCGAAAAATCACAGCAGTAAGAAAGGGATGCAAACCAAAAATTGGGTATAAAAGGCGCGTCAGAACCCCAAAGAATTCAGTGTTGCGGGGGGAGAGCTGCCTGGACCTTGGCCACAATAGTGGTTAGTATACCGAGCAATCCCCGGAGGTGGGAGGGACGCTGCTGGACCCTGGCTACAATAGTAGCTGGTATACCGAGCGCCCTCCGGAGGAGGTGGGAGGGACGATGCTGGACCCTGGCTACAATAGTAGCTGGTATACCGATCGCCCTCCGGAGGAGGTGGGAGGGACGCTGCTGGACCCTGGCTACAATAGTAGCTAGTATACCGAGCGCCCTCCGGAGGAGGTGGGAGGGACGATGCTGGACCCTGGCTACAATAGTAGCTGGTATACCGATCGCCCTCCGGGGAGATGGGAGGGACGCTGCTGGACCCTGGCTACAATCGTAGGTGGTATACCGAGCGCCTTCCGGGAGGGACTAGGAGGACGAAGCGCGGAGATGGTCGGAGGAGGAGGATCACTCCGCATCCGATATCTCCAGCCGGAGGTAGCGGAGGGCTTCCGGGTCAGCACAATAAGGGCTTCAGCCCCGACAACGCTGTCTTTCCGGGAGTCCGAGGTGCCGCAGTGGCATCGTGTCCATCAGGACCCCGAGTAGGTGGGGCGCTCTGGAGGCGCACTTTGTGGCCAGAACCCACATAGCACCAGGATAGACTGGAGGAGGGCGCCGTGGATCTACATTACGGGGGGTCCGAAGGCTCCAGTCACGAGCGGTGCTGAGGCTGATGGCAGCCTGAGTGTCGAGCTGACACTGTAGCGCGCTGCGGAAGTATCCCGCCTGGGGGCGGGCGGGAAGTTCCCACGTGGCACCTGGCGGTGCTGAGGCTGATGGCAGCCTGAGTGTCTGGATGACACTGAAGCGCGCAGTGGAGGTATCCCGCCTGGAGGCGGGCGGGAAGTTCCCACGATGGTAACGGATCTAGGTGTAGCTTGGTCTTAATATAGGGGTTAATGGGGATTAGGTTAGTCTAGTATAGGCCTACTTAAGTTTAATTAAGTCTAGTATGTATCTCTTTATTTCCTAAATATTCGTGTTTTTAATGTAAATATGCCTTTTATTCTTCTTCTTGTTTCATTTTTCTTGTAAATACACCAATTATTGTCGACAAAACCAGACTTTTCTTTTTTTACCCTTTTTTTCTGAATATCAGCGACTCATGTGGATGGTTGCGTGTGTGTGTGTGGCGGCACGCATACAGCCAAGATTAGACCGCTCGGCTGTGCGGGTACGAATCCCACCCGCTGAAGGGCGCCGATCTTTGAGAGATCCGCGCCCCCGCGCCCGGCGCTTTGTGAGAATGTGCCCGGGTGGGAGACGTCACAATATATTAAACCATTTACTGGCACCGAGATTGTGAAGGAATGTTTCCTCAGTGCTTCCAACGTATTATTTGATAAATTTAGCAATAAAAGTCTAATAATATCTCAAATCAAAAGCATGCAGCTCTCTGATTCTACCTACGCTAGACGCATTAAAGATATTTCAAAGCACGTATTTAATCGCATCATAGAAGATATAAAAAATTGTACATATTTTAGTTTGGCCTTTGACTCTAGCACTGATATTTCAGCAACATCACAATGTTCCGTTTTCGTTATATTGTACCGGACAAAATTCTATTCACGAAGATTTTTTGAAGTTTCTTCCTATGAAACATCTAACCAGAGGCACGGAATATCTCGATATAATTAGCACATTTCTGGAGAACAATGAAATTGCCGCTTTAGCCAAGGAATTTAAGAGCAGATTTCATGCTAACGTTGTATCAAGAATTGTTTGTTGCTTAGGTATAGAAAATCCCTGGCACCTAGAAACAGCAACTATAACACAATTAGCTGCAATGGGATATGATTATGCGAAGCTATTTGATGAATTTATCGAGTTTAAGAACGATACTAATCTGAAAGCTATTTTTAAAGAAAAGAGAGAGTGAGAGTACATTGAGTTTTGGAAATTAGTCCCTGAAAAGTACAGCACAGCACAGTCCCTGAAAAGTACAGCACAGCACAGAAAAGTAAGCAATCAAAAGAGTTTGTTCTGTTATCCTCAAGTAATTTACTATCCTTGTATTTTCTGTGTCTGGAATGTTAAAACAAATATCTTGTTTTTTTTTAATGTATGTTTGTCTTCCTGTAGGTTTTTTCAATATATTATTTGTTACCCTTGTCTGCATGCAGTATGCATGTGTCATCTACGAACATCTTTATTATATATTTTTTAATAATATTTCCAAGGCTATTTACATGAACGATGTAGCATGCAGGTCCTATTACAACTCCTGTTTTAATATTGCGCATTTCGCTGTACGTATTTTTTATTTTTACTGTAAGTTTTGCGTTTCTCATGTAATTTATTAGCCAATTTTTTTAGTGGTCCTCATATTCCACATTCATCCATTACTGTCGTAAAAATAAAAACTCGTGTTCCAGTGTCTAATGCTTTTTTTGAAATCTACAAATATTATTTTAATTAAAACTAAATCGAACTTGGCAATAATTTATTTTTTTATTATTATTATTATTATTATTATTACGCTTCAAAAGGCCAGGAGGCCCAATTACAGAAGTGAAATACCTCACAAAACACCCAGGCTTGAGTAAATCACATAGATTAACATTGTGACCTCACCGGGAATCGAACCCGGAACCCTCGGTGTGGGAAGCCAGTGTCATACCCACTGCGCTACGAGGGCCGCCATGCACACATGTTGATTTAAATTTAACACGGCTATAAATATTATTATTTTATAGATATAAATACTATAAATATTATTCCTACTTTATCATTCAAATATTTAACACAATATTTCGATTACGTCCAAATCTTTGTGCAAACTGGTATTGAATTAATTGTATTTTTAATGAATCCTGCCTTTATGGTTTCCCGCCACAATGTGATCTATGCAACTCTGAACTTTTTTCCTTTTATAATTTCAGCCCTCATTACGTCTGTAATAAGGTGTAGGAATCAATACTCATGTTTTCGTACACATTTATTAATCTATTGTTTTTGTTAAGGCGCTGAACAAAAATAAACGCTTCGATGTACCTACATTAACTTTGTTTTTTTTTCATTATTGTATTTTGAGGAATAGTACCGTGTTTCCTCGAATATAAGACCGGTCTTATATTAATTCCATAGCCAAAACACGAACTAGGTCCTTTTTCCGATGGACATGTTTTTTTTTTTAATTTGATTTCTCAATGCACGAATAATTGCACTGTGAACATGAAAACGGCTTTTCCCCAGTGTGCTTATATCTTTTTTTTTATCTGACTTTTGTTTGCAAGAATAATTACACTGTGAACATGAAAAGGTTTTTTCTGAGTGTGTTTAAGGATATGGATTATTACATTTAATTTATGTTTGCATGAATAATTGCACTGTGAACAAGAAAAAGACTTTTCCCCGGTGTGTTCATGAGCATGGTTTTTTAAATCCGACTTTCGTTTGCAAGAATAATTTCACTGTGAACATAAATAAAGTTACTTTGGTAGAAATCAATTACTTTGTGGTTTGACATATTAAAACAAATAAAAACATTTTTCTTTGTATTAAACCACGATTTATTATTGTAACAACCGGTTTCGCTTAAACTTAAGCTTCATCAGGGCAACTTTATAATTAAAAAGGTAAGTTATTTTTATATTAGTTATTAAGTTGCTCTGATGAAGCTTAAGTTTAAGCGAAACCGGTTGGCACAATAATAAATCGTGGTTTAATATAAAGAAAAGTGTTTTTATTTATAAATAAGGTAGTTCGCACAGGATCAAAAATCGAAGAATAAAAATATTTTTTGCTTAATTTGAAATGTATTATAATATTAAAAATAAGAATAAATGTCTTGAATCGTGTATAGGGTCCAGGCCGTAAAGGCAAAATAGCTTAAGTATAATTGTAAATATGTATTTGATAATTATGTATATAACTGTCAATGAGGGTCCCGTTAATGAGTCATCCATTAGAGCGACGACCGCGGCCGAGGGAGAGAGATTAAAATCTCACGATGAGTCACTCGGGCCGCGGGCGCGTTTAATTAAATATTTTAATTTTGTTTTTGAGATAAAATCGCAAAGTAAAAATCAGGTAGTCGCCTACGGAGCGGTTAGCTAAAGTGTATTTGCCCCGCATCTCTGGACCAATAGAGATGAGGCAGGTAACAACTGACACCCACACGGCTCGTGACTTGAGATAGCGCGCCGTACATTTTTTCGTACGGCGCTAAATTTAGATTCATTATCGCTAGAGAGCTCAATAACTAAAGTGTGAGGTGTCATTTTCTTCAGAAAAACAAGGGCTACCTGATGCGATATTAATAATTCAGATATTTTCATAAATAAAGAAGTTTCATTTTTTATCACATGCACGTGATTTGCAAGCGCTGACATGCCCGGACAGTAGTCTGCGTATTACACCCACATGCGGGCATGTCAGACGCACATTTTGACATATGACTCATTAGCGGGAGATATGAGAGAGCGGATTTATCTTAAAAAATATCCGCGCGCCGCGAGATATGCGCCGCCGATGCACGGTATCGCCGGCGCCCAGCGGTCGTTCCGCTAGGCCGAGCGCACAGCTTCCGTGGTCCACCACGTTACGCCGATGCCTACAATAAAGATGCAAATCCCCTCTCTCACTAATCCCTTTTTGGCAGTTATTTTCCCGTTATTTTGGCTGGACCCAAATAAAAAGGCTGCGAAAACCTAGCGAAATCACAGTGCTCTCAGTGCCTTAGTGCCAGTTAATATTTGTTGCCGTGTTTGTGCGACAAATAGTTTATTATAACGTCACTCTGCCCATTTTCGCTAGGTTTCCTTCTGAAACAAAAACTTTGCTTTTTATTTTTCTTGTGTGTAAATTGTTGTAAATTAAAACCCCTGAAGAAACACCGTCGATCGTAGCGTTGCTCTCCGGTGTTTCCAAAGTATCATCATCATCATCATCAAGATTTAGAAGCGAGTTGTGACTTATCGTCAGTGACGTCACGACGCCCGGAGCACAGCAGACAGGCGAGTAATCGGTGATCCACCCTATTCTAAAATAATTGTTTGTTACGGGCGTGTCTGTCCGTAACAACTGGTCCTTCGGCGCCGGAGAACCGCTCTTACATGCGTGTATTTTGCTGTATGTCATCATGTCTCGATCTGGTTTGAGATCGGGAGCTCGTCGGGACACATCGTAAGAAGGAGATGCGCGAAGCAATCCAGCACTTCAGACGATGAGAACGCGTTACACGAGGAAGAAGGAGGCTCACATCCTGGATCTACAGAAGCTACATCGGCTTCTGCATCAGAAAATGAAATCATCAGAATGCTGAGGGCGGAGCTGCGCCGGCAAAACCGCCATCACAGGCGGCAGATGCAGGAAATGCAGCAGAGTCACGCGGCAGATTACGCACGAGCACTGTCACTATCGCAAACAGCAGCGGGAAAGGATCTCGTGACGTCACGTACCGGAACGTGTACTGTCGGCGCCGTTGCAACGAACGCGGCGGCGCCATGTTCTGCTGAAAGCAATCTGAGCCCGGATATGGGCAATAATGGCTCGATACCTACAACATCGGGTGACGATCCCGAGCGGAGAAGAACGGACATGGATCAGTTTAACAGCCGTCGGGACGAGATGGGAGGACCAACAGCAAGCCACCCACATACTGTGCAGTCACGTGGACATGCACAAACTGCACCTCCGCCATTGGCAGAATGGATGCGGAATCAGCAGTCACAGTTCGACCGAATGACGGACGTGTTCGCCGAAGCTATTCGGTCAACGCGCTCGGTCGAAAGCCCCCGATACGCGTCCAGTCAGGACGAGCCGCGTATGGCAGCGTTGATGGCACGGCAGTCTAGCGCAAAAGACTTGCCAGTGTTCAATGGGGATGTTATGGAATGGCGTGCGTTTAAAGCACAATATGATCAGTCGTCGGAATTATGCAGTCTGAATCCGGCAGAAAATTTAATTCTTCTGCAGCGCGCCCTGAAAGGGAAAGCGCGGGACACGGTTGCACCATCGCTGGTGGACCCGCATAATGTTGCAAAAATTATGCAAATTTTGGAGCGATGTTTTGGACAGCCGGACAAAATAATCGCAACTATGTTGGAAAAGGTGAGACATCTGCCACGTCTCACAGACTCCAGTGATACGGGAAGTTTAAATGAGTTCGCGATCGCGGTGACGAATGCTATGGCCACCGTCGAAGGTCTCGATTCTCGATATCTAGCCGCACCCCAACTACTATGTGAGATGGTTGGAAGACTACCATTACCAGCGCGGATGGCATGGTTCGCTACAAGAGCTTCGTCAGATTCCAGTACGATACAAGATTTCTCAAACTGGCTCACTATGATAACGGATGCCGCCCCCAAGCACGGAGGACAAGATACGTCGCTAGTACCGGGACAGAAAAATAAAAAATATGCACAAATTAATTTTGCGATATCGAACGCAAAAGACGCGCCGCGAAAATGTGCAATTTGCGATATGACGTCACACAGCACGGCCGGCTGTAGTGATTTCGTTCGAAAAACGACCGCGGAGCGCGTACATATAGTTCGCGAAAAAAAGTTGTGTTTTAAGTGTTTAGAGCAGTGGTTCCCGGGACACAATAATCAGTGCAAAGTGCGTAACATCCGGTGCAGTGTAAAAAACTGTAATGCAAAACACCACAAATTATTACACAATACCGCGAGACCGTCGGAGGCAGAAAAAGATGTTGCCTATACACCAGGCGCAGCGCGCGGGCCAAGTGAAGCCTGACATCATGTGGCCACCGTGGCTACCCGAGTTGATGACGCAATTTTATTAAAAGTGCAACCGGTCGTCGTGGGTGGCCCGAGTGGGCAGATAAAAACATTTGCGCTATGTGATGAGGGCTCCTCAGTGACATT
The DNA here is from genome assembly GCA_016648135.1 of Agrypnia vestita. Taxonomy (NCBI): domain Eukaryota; kingdom Metazoa; phylum Arthropoda; class Insecta; order Trichoptera; family Phryganeidae; genus Agrypnia; species Agrypnia vestita. The sequence goes on from JADDOH010012652.1 coordinate 54,725, forward strand.
AATCGGTGCTAAATTAGCAAGTTCCGTCGGTGCGCGCGGTCCAGTGTATAAATTAAACCTTCGCGGTATTGGAGGCATGTGCAGTACGGACACGAAATCTGAAAAAGTGAATTTGACAATCGAAAGTAGTGATGGTAGCAAATATCAGGTGCAAGCAAATACGGTGCGTGATTTAGCCCTTCCCTCGCAATTCATGGTACCGATTGCAGAGGGGCTGGTGGGCCGCGGCCGCTTAGAAATAGTCCAACCGCGAATATTGGCTGGCATGGATAATACCAGCCTTATTACGTCACGTGAAGTGCGCGTAATAAAAGCTAACAGCGACGTGTTAAGAGTCGCGAACTGCACTAGGCTGGGTGCGTCACGGAGTGTGTTCCATGATACGGACCGATGAGTCATCCGTGCTCGCAGTGAATGAGGCGCCGGCTCCCACGGATGGAGCGATCGAGCAACTGATAAGGGCGCATTTTGCCGTGGATTCGATAGGCATTACCACAACAATGCGAGTCAAAACAGATGACTTGCGAGCCATGCAGATAATGGAAGCCACTACAAGGCAGCGCTCTGATGGTTTTTGGGAAACCGGTTTATTATGGCGGCGGCAGGAGGTATACCTACCGGACAGTGAAGAAACCGCAAAACGGCGCTGGGCTGGAATACAGCGAAAAATGGATAAAGATCCGACCTTCGCGACCGCATATCGCGAAAAAATGCGGTACTATATTCAACAAGGATTCGCCGAGATCTTGTCACCCGCGGAAAGGGAACAAATAAGCAGCCGAAGATGGTATCTGCCACATTTTGCGGTCTTTAATCCGCGAAAACCCAAGAAGATAAGAATTGTTTTCGACGCCGCTAGTACGACGCGACGTACGCTAGCAAAGGCGTAGCATTGAATAATGCTTTATTATCGGGACCTGACCTCTTGTCTTCGTTGCTAGGCAACATATTCAGATTTCGGGAGGGCCGTATAGCGCTTGCGGCCGATATCCGAGATATGTTTTTGAGAATTAAAATTGTGAAACCAGATCAAGAATCACAATTATTTATATGGAATGAGCCGGGAGAAGAGCCGCAGACCTACAAGATGACTTCGATGGTTTTCGGCGCTACTTGCTCACCTTCAAGCGCGCAATATGTACGCGATAAGATCGCCGATTCGGCGGCTGCGCAGTTTCCGGAAGCGGCGGCAGTCATAAAAATAAATTTTATATGAACGACATGCTGAGTGCCGTGGACACCAAAGAAGAAGCCGTGATGATGGCACGACAGGTGTCCGAGATACTTCGCAGAGGGAAAATGGAATTAACCAACTGGGCCTCTAATGACGCCGATGTACTGGAACATATAGCTCCACATTTACAAGCAATTGAGCCAGTACAAATTATTGGGACGGATATAATAACAGAGCGAGTCCTGGGAGTGTCATGGGACCCGGCGGCGGATAAATTAATGTTTAAATTTATAGATCTGCCGGAATTAAAAGTAGAGGATAGACCGACAAAGCGCCAAGTGTTGAGTGCGGTCATGAGGATTTTTGATCCCGTGGGTTTTTTGGCATGTGTGATGATAAGATCGAAGATTCTTTTACAAGCCGTCTGGCGTTCTAAATTGGATTGGGATCAGCCTATTCAAGTGGAACATGCAAATAAATGGCGCATGTGGCAAATTTTATTGCGCAAAAGTGACTGCGCAATTCCGAGACAGTGCATTTCGAGTCGTCATCGCCAAGCGACATTACATATTTTCTGCGACGCGTCAGAGTTAGCATGCTGTGCGGTAGCATATTTTGTGGAAAAAATAGACGGTTTTAAAAAAG